>JAVJIF010004686.1:0-297366 GCA_038442645.1 Agave tequilana | reverse complement strand
GCTTTTCAAACTATCACTCTCAATTAAAGGCCTTTTCTTTTCATCTATTTATTTTTACTTCTGTAAATTTTCATCGAGTTTTACATTTCACCTGAATTAAATTAAAATTTTTGTTTTTAAGTTAAGAAACATTTGCACACAACCCCTAAATGTATAATTTGCACTTGCATTGGCTTACCGTGGGAGAATGGGCGGTGGCGGTGGTCTCCGTGGAATTGTCAGGGAGCTGAGTGTAATTATCACGTCGGCGATCGCCGCCATTGCTGTCTCTGTGATCAGTAGCGACAAGCTCCTCTTCATTCCCAGGCTCGCCCTGAAAGCAATCCGTGTTCTGCTTCCTCTTCTCTCTGATCTTCGAAAAATCCATGGAGTAGTCAGGCACCACGTTTCTTCAGTGTCCCAGTCGCCGAACGCCGGCCCGACATCGAACCGTTGCCCTGAGTTCGCTAATCAAATCACAGCCGTCCGTCATCGGAAACAAAATATATATATCTATCACCCAGAAAATATATTTTTAACAAAAAAGACCCAAATGCAAGTTGAACTGCAAAGCTTACACAATAGCGAAACTAGCAAGTTCGCAAAAAGTGAGGAGGAAAAAAAGGAAAGAAATAGTGAAAATAGCAAGCTAAAATTTCAGAAAATAACAAAAAAAACTAATCAACTAAAAATTGGGTCTTTTTAAGAAAAGAAGCCTACAATACCACAAAAATTGTGGAAAACAACAAGCCCTAACTTTTCCCAAACTTCTACGAGCCATTAAAATTCGAGCTGACAAAGTTTTTTCCGTTTACAGACAAAAGAACTGCACAAATAAAGACGAGGGTAAAGAGAACTACACTCCGACCTGCTTTCGATGTTCCATTTGTTGGATCACAACTGCAAACTACGAAAAGAGCGGCTCTTCTTAAATAATTTATAAAAGATTAATAGGAGGAGATTCTGAGACGAGGGGAACTGAAGAGAAGCAAGCTAATATAACGAAGCAGACAGCTTCATATATATCGAAGGTGTGTACTTAAATGCCGCAGTATTTGTTGATAATCAATATTGACCCTCGGCGTTGTTCGGTCTTTAGCGCGTAACTGCGAGGTAGTCATTTATACGACCGCCCGCGTAGATTGTTACTGTGGGTAGCGGGCGCTGCCGTACACGTATCATCAATCCTTTCTGACCCCTTCCCGTGATGTCAATTAACGCATGCAAGATAACGTGAACGAGATTCGCAATTTTGTCAATTATTTACAAGAAAGCCTCCTAACTCAAATTTCTCTTTTCACTTCTTCCTTCCTCCTTTTTTATATTTTTTTTTGCTTTGTTTTTTTTTTGTTTTTTGTTTTTTGTTTTTTTGTTTTTTCTCTTTTTGTGCGTGTGTGTTAGATACATAATGATTTGTGTAAGTAGAATTCAAACTTAGACTTCCTCCATGATATGAATAATTATTATGATAATGGAGTGGTGTTTAACTTTCTGAAGAAATAAAAAAAAAAGAAACAAAAGATATAGTTCAAATTGTTAATCTCATATGAAAGTGGCCCACTTAACCTTGGTTTTTGCATTGGATTCCTATTAAGTTTAACTGATATAAAGGATGCCCATATAATTGTCACATTTATATAGTTATTTGGTCACTTGAAAATAGAAAAGATACCATGATGGAAAGGTTTATTTCAAGGGGTCTTTTTGCAAATGTGCGACCCACTTTTCTCCTCCTGTAAAGAAACAAAACTCACGCGAACATTTTAGTCGTGAGAATCCATCGTGAAAAGAACAGAGAGTTTTGTGAAAGGAAAGGAGCAGAGAAAAGAGGATCCATTGCAAGTTAGGGTTTGCAGATTCCAGAGGAAGGATTCAACATCTTCTCCAATCTCCATTCAATCTTCATCAATGGCCTCAGGTATGAATAGATTAGGGTTTTCTATTATGAAAGTCTTGCAATATATGATTCTTGAGATGTATGGTTGATTCTTGATCCATGGACGTTTTAATTCCGCATTATAGTTGTATTTATATCCAACTTTGGTATCAGAGCCAGGTTAAAGAATCAATACATCTTGGATTTAGGAATTATGAAAAGTTAGGGTTTTTGATTAACAATTCATGAAATCCAGATTTTGATCTTTAATTGTAGAATTGAAGAGGATTCTTGGAAACCCTAATCATGATTCACACTCCTCTAATTATACAATTAATATGGATCAAAATTAGGATTTTAGAAACCCCAATTTTCCTGAATTTTTCCCGATTTTTCCATAATTTTTTGGATTCGGGCATAATCTGGAACTGCTGTTCGGTAACTGGATCGTGGGCTATTAGTCGACTATAGGGATTGATTAGTCGACTAATAGTCCATCCCGAAAGTTACCCGACTCTCTGTTTCTAACAGGAGTCGACTTGGGTTTTTGATTAGTCGGCTAGTAAAGTGTATAGTCGACTAACCTTTTGGCCAAGTCGACTAATATTTAACCGAGAGTTTGGATTCTAACAGGAGTCGACTAATAATATTTGTAGTCGACTGATAAAGTTTCTAGTCGACTTGTGATTTTGACCTAGTCGACTGATAAAATGTGTAGTCGACTAGTCATGTTGGTATAGTCGACTAACCCTTGCTTGTCCTAGTCGACTAGACCCAAACCTGTAGTCGACTTGATTTGACCCAAGTCGACTACTCATTTCTTGTAGTCGACTAATGTTTGAAAATAATCAATCATAAAGTATGTTACACATTTAAGTTATTGTGTTAATGTTGATTGATGCTTGGTCAAGTAATGTATTGTAGTATTATGGCATTACACAAATAATAGAATTAGAGAATATTATTGGTTAGTTTGTATTCATAAGGCTTATTGATTTAGTAGTTGCCAAAGTGACCTAGGTTAGTAAACCTTATGAATATACAACTACATAAAAGACATGTTAATGAGGTAGACATTAAAGGCAATAATATTCTCGGTGGCGGTTCTAGTTAGGAGATTGGGACTGGCCCAAAGGAAAGTCCCTTTCGAATAATTATGAACCGGGGTAGGATAGTGTAATTTATGCAACCTAGTGGTGTAGAAGTGAATACCCAAAGGTAACATGACTTACTATCTAAGTTGGCATAAATTATATTAGACCTACGTAGGTGATAAAAGTTCTCACCTAAAGAGTGAACACTAGATATGCTTAGGTTTCGCCCAAAGGAGAAATCTGAGTGATATCAATAGTTCATCTTAATTAAATTTAAAGTTATTGTATTGATTCGTGGCCTAATGTGAGCTATGTCCTATTATGTTTCAGTGAACGTCCCCACTTCTCTTCACACTCATGCCACTAGCATTCCGGCCTTGGATGGTACAAACTTCTCAGAGTGGTATGAACATGTTCAGTTTACACTGGGTGTCCTAGACCTAGACATGGCCTTAATAGTTGACAAACCTGATGAAGTAACTGCTGAGAGTACAGCAGAACAGGTCAGCCATGCCAAAGCTTGGGAGAGGTCTAATAGGCTCAGTCTAATGTTCATAAAGATGACCATAGCTAATAACATCAAGACTTCTCTCCCACATACTACTAGTGCATCGGAACTTTTGTCTGCAGTAAAGGACCGATTTAAGTCAGCAGATAAGTCATTAGCTGGTACCTTAATGGCTGAACTTACCACCATGAAATATGATGGTAATAGAGGAGTTCAGCAACACATTCTGAACATGTCTGACAAGGCTGCTAAGATAGGATCACTGGGTATGAAGGTTGATGAGTCCTTCTTGGTTCAATTCATCCTCAACTCACTTCCTTCACAGTTTGGGCCATTCAAGATCCACTACAATACTCATAAGGATAAGTGGAACTTGAATGAGCTAACTAGTATGTGTGTTCAAGAGGAGGTGAGACTGAGGCAAGAAGGACAGCACTCAGTGTTGGCAGTAACTTCAGGGGGTATCCATAAGAAAAGTAAATATGGAAGAGGTAAGAAATTTCCATCAAAGAAAGGAAATGACCATGGGGAAAGTAGCCAAGGTCATAGAAAAGCTTTCACTGTCAAATGCTATTTCTGTGGCAGAAAGGGACATGTGAAGAAGGACTGCAACAAGAGGAAAGCTTGGTTCGAAAAGAAAGGTACAAATCTTTCTTTTGTATGTTATGAATCAAATCTTGCTGAAGTTCCTTCTAACACTTGGTGGATTGATTCTGGAGCCACAACTCACATAACTAATTCAATGCAGGGATTCCTTACAACCCGGAAACCGAAGGAAAGTGAGAGATTCATCTTTATGGGGAACCGTCTGAAAGTGGAGGTCGAATATGTTGGTACTTATCGACTACTTTTGGAGACGGGTCATCAGATGAATCTTGAGGATACTTTTTATGTACCTTCAATTTCCAGGAACTTAATGTCTGTATCCAAATTAGATGTTTTTGGATATTCTGTTTTATTTAGTTGTGGAAAACTCTCTTTAATGTATAATTCAATGCCGGTTGGGCATGGAATTTTATGTGATGGATTATATAAAATTTCATTGAATGATGAGTTTGCACAATCTTTATTGTCTCTGCATTCGAATGTTGGTATAAAACGTGGCTTAATAAATGAAAAATCCTCTATCTTGTGGCATAGGAGACTGGGGCATATCTCCAGGGATAGAATAATAAGATTAGTGAAGACTGGGATTTTGGATGACCTGGACTTCACTGATTTTGATGTGTGTGTAGATTGTATAAAAGGAAAACAAACTAAACACACTAAGAAAGGTGCCACAAGAAGTAAAGACCTCCTTGAAATAATTCATACAGATATTTGTGGACCTCTTTCCATTCCATGTTTTACTGGAGAGAGATATTTCATTACCTTTATAGATGATCTATCACGGTATGGTTATGTTTATCTAATTAATGAAAAGTCTCAGGCTGTTGACATCCTTGAGGTGTTCATTACAGAAGTCGAGAGACAGTTAGATAGAAAGGTTAAAATCATAAGATCAGATAGAGGTGGTGAATATTATGGTAGATATGATGAGTCAGGACAACATCCTGGCCCATTTGCCAAATTCCTAGAAAAGCGTGACATTTGTGCTCAATACACGATGCCAGGTACGCCTCAGCAGAACGGTGTTGCTGAAAGGCGAAACCGAACTCTTATGGATATGGTTAGGAGCATGATGAGCTTCTCTAAAGTACCCAATTCATTGTGGAGTGAGGCCTTAAAGACTGCTATGTATATCTTAAACAGGGTTCCTAGTAAGGCAGTCCCAACAACTCCCTTCGAGCTGTGGACTGGTAGGAAACCCAGTTTAAGACATTTACATGTCTGGGGTTGTCCAGCAGAGGCCAGAATATATAACCCACAAGAAAAGAAATTAGACTTAAAAACAATATCTGGGTATTTCATTGGTTATCCAGATAAGTCTAAGGGATACAAATTTTATTGCCCTAACCATAGTACAAGAATAGTTGAAACTGGTAATGCCAGATTCCTAGAGAATGGTGAATTTAGTGGGAGTGATGAACCAAGAAAAGTAGATCTTGAAGTTGTAAGGGTAAATATCCCAATTACCTTTCCTTCAAGAGAAATTGTTGTACCTCAGCTTGATCATCAAGTTGAGATTCCAGAACAACAAATTAATGTTGGTTCACCACTCCATGAGGATATTCCCATTGAAAATGTTGTAGAACCACCACAACCGGCAGCTTTGAGAAGATCTCAAAGGGAAAGAAGATCTGCCATTTCAGATGATTATGTGGTATATCTACAGGAATCTGATTATGATATTGGGGTAAATAAAGATCCAGTTTCGTTTTCACAAGCCATAGAATGCAATGATTCTAGTAAATGGGTTGATGCTATGAAAGATGAGTTAAAATCTATGGACCAAAACCAAGTCTGGGATCTCGTTGAATTGCCTTATAACTGTAAGAAAGTCGGGTGTAAATGGGTCTTTAAGACCAAGCGCGACTCTAAAGGCAATATCGAACGATATAAGGCTAGACTTGTGGCCAAAGGTTTTACTCACAAAGAAGGCATTGACTATACAGAGACCTTCTCTCCAGTATCTAAGAAGGATTCTCTTAGAATCATTATGGCACTTGTAGCTTATTATGATTTAGAGTTACATCAAATGGATGTGAAAACTGCCTTTCTGAATGGGGATTTGGATGAGGATATCTACATGGAGCAACCTGAAGGGTTCGCAATTAAAGAACAAGAACACTTGGCTTGTAAATTAAAGAAATCTATATATGGACTTAAACAAGCTTCCAGGCAATGGTATATAAAGTTTAATGATACCATTACCTCTTTTGGATTTACAGAAAACACTGTTGATCAGTGTATATATCTAAAGATCAGTGGGAGCAAGTTTATTTTTCTGGTTCTGTATGTAGATGACATCTTATTAGCCAGTAGTGATCTTGGTTTGCTGTATGAGACTAAAAGCTATCTTACCAAGAATTTTATGATGGTTGATATGGGTGAGGCAGCTTATGTTATTGGCATAGAGATCTTCAGGGATAGATCTCGAGGATTGCTAGGACTGTCTCAGAAAGGATATATCAACCGGGTCTTGGAAAGATTCCATATGGAAATGTGTTCAGTCAGTCCTGCACCCATTCAGAAGGGTGACAGATTAAGTGGTAGCCAGTGTCCCAGAAATGACTTAGAAAAGGGTCAAATGCAGAAAGTTCCGTATGCATCAGCTGTTGGGAGCTTGATGTATGCAAGCACTTGTACCAGGCCAGATATCAGTTATGCAGTTGGGATGTTGGGAAGATACCAAAGCAATCCAGGAATGGAGCACTGGAAGTTGGCTAAGAAGGTTATGCGGTATCTTCAGGGGACAAAGGACTATATGCTCACATACAGTAGATCAGACCAGTTGGAGGTGATCGGCTATTCAGACTCAGATTTTGGTGGTTGCCCAGATAGCAGGAAGTCTACCTCAGGATTTATTTTCTTGCTAGCAGGTGGAGCAATCTCGTGGAAGAGTATAAAGCAGTCTCTTATTGCTTCTTCCACGATGGAGGCTGAGTTTATAGCTTGTTTTGAAGCCACAAATCATGCACTATGGTTGAGGAATTTTATCTCAGCACTTGGTGTAGTTGACTCTATTGCCAAGCCGCTGAAGATATATTGTGACAATACAGCAGCCGTATTTTTCTCTAAGAATGGTAAGTACTCTAATGGTTCTAGGCACATAGAACTGAAGTACTTGGTGGTTAGAGAAAGAGTTGAGAAACAGAAAGTGTCAATTGAAAGTATAAGTACCACCTTAATGGTTGCTGATCCATTGACTAAAGGATTGCCTCCAAAGACATTTAAGGAACATGTTGTAAGGATGGGTCTTTTGGGTAATCTGTAAATGTATATATGGTACTTGTGTAATTGACATTGTTGTACAAATAACAGTTTGTTTCTCTATTTCCTGTTATCCAATTGTGTGTACACATATTTTGTATGGATGTATGTTAAACAGGAAATGTCTTTACAAGACAATTACAGGGGTCATTATGGTTATGGACTCAATTAGTAAGGGTTACAAATGTTGTGGTACATAGAAGGGAGTATGACGTGGATGTTGTATAACCGCTATGACTCGCATTGATAGTCTAAGCTAATTGCAGTATTACAGTATTACATATTTGGGCTTATCAGTTGTTGTTTTTAAATTTGTGCACATGTCAGGTTTTTCTGTATGGAATCCAATGGAGTCAAAATGATTTTGAAAATGAGTCTTTTCTCTACTTTTGTTTTCTAAAGTTTTTAACCTAATCGGTTAATGGCCCAAGTGGGAGAATGTTAATCTCATATGAAAGTGGCCCACTTAACCTTGGTTTTTGCATTGGATTCCTATTAAGTTTAACTGATATAAAGGATGCCCATATAATTGTCACATTTATATAGTTATTTGGTCACTTGAAAATAGAAAAGATACCATGATGGAAAGGTTTATTTTCAAGGGGTCTTTTTGCAAATGTGCGACCCACTTTTTTCCTCCTGTAAAGAAACAAAACTCACGCGAACATTTTAGTCGTGAGAATCCATCGTGAAAAGAACAGAGAGTTTTGTGAAAGGAAAGGAGCAGAGAAAAGAGGATCCATTGCAAGTTAGGGTTTGCAGATTCCAGAGGAAGGATTCAACATCTTCTCCAATCTCCATTCAATCTTCATCAATGGCCTCAGGTATGAATAGATTAGGGTTTTCTATTATGAAAGTCTTGCAATATATGATTCTTGAGATGTATGGTTGATTCTTGATCCATGGACGTTTTAATTCCGCATTATAGTTGTATTTATATCCAACACAAATTAACAGACATATTATTCAACGAATATAGCTTTCCTCCAAGAACAAGGGATTTCTAGCAAATGCAAATTTATGGAGAACTAATTTGATATGATATTTGTTAGAGAAGAATATTTAATAAGAGTAATGTTACATTGATTTTTTCTTTTTTTTTACTTATATTTTTGTGAGTTCACACTGTTTTTGAAGCGTAAATAAATAAGAGGTTTTTGCAAAATGACAAAAACTTTGCAAAAAACTCCTCTGAAAAAAGTAATTATAGCGTTTTTCTAAAGAAAAATCAATATAATATGAATTAGTTCATCAAAATAGGATGCATTGAAAATCTAAGTTGGTTGATTTTCTTAAGCATTATCACTAGATTTTCAGAATATTCACGTATGTGCAATAATGAATATTGAAATAAGGATTTGTATGCAGGGTTTACTTTTTTTTTTTTGGTGTTCTCAGTTATAATACTTCCTGTTTCGCCCCTTCTCTTTCTCTATTTTCTTCTTCTTTTTTTATTCCTTTTTTTTTTAATTTCTTGGATTGTATATAATAAAAAACTAGGGTGGGCCGCACACTCAGAGCCCACTCATCCAGGCCCTAGGGTCCAGTTCAGAATTAAGACCAGGCAGTTTTTATGCCGGTAATAATGAGTCGGGTCCACTGCACCCAACCCAAAGACCCAAATCTGAGCAGTTCAAAATTAAAGACTGAGCAATCTATTTCCAGTAATGGGTCGGGTCCACAGACACAAAATCTGACTAGTCACTGTGAGCTGACATTAAATGCAATTATTAAGCATAAAGGTTTTTTCATGTCGACAGCTCAATCTAAATTTTATATCGCCCTTGAAATTTTCATATAAGTTTAAACAAAATATCTTCCTCGTTAGTTTTTTTTCATTTATAAGTTAAAAGATGTTTTACAATCTGATACTCTAAAGTAACTTTAAAGTTATTATTAAACACTTATCCTCTCTCTTTTTTTTTATTTCTTTCTCAATAAAAGTCCATTTTCTCTTAACCCGTTGCTGTCAGAATTTTTAGTGATAGTGCTGTTGCTGTTGTTGGTGTTGTTGCTGCACTTATGCTGGTGATTAGAGAAATGTATTTTCACAGGTCTATTATTATAAATAGACAACAACTAACGAAAGGATGTGTTTTGTTCAAACTTATAAGATTTATGTGATCCATATGAAAATAAAAGATTTCAGAGATGAATATGTACTTTAAAAAAATTTCGGAAAGATTAGAGCAATCATGTTGCAGTTATATTCTCCTTGGACTTCTTGTATGCTGCACGTTTAAAACTTTTTCTCAATGCTGTAAATGTCGATTGATTTAATATGTTCTCTCAAAGAAAATAATTGATCACCTCCTGTTTGGTTAAGGGTGGAAGTGAGGAAGTGAGGAATTAAGGAAGTGGTAATAATTTCCTTTGGAACTTGGGAATTGATTAGTAAGTTTTTGGGTGTTTGGATGTTGTTAGGAAGTGTGGTTTGGAAAATGTTTTGTCTTTTCTCGTGTTTGGATGGTAATGTGAAAGTGGAAGTGGAAAAGTTGACCACAAAGTTGACCGTAAAATAATACTAAAATAAAAATTAATTAAGAAAAATAAAAAATGGACTGTAATTAGAATGCAAGTGAGATTTACATGATCAAAAAATTAAACTGTTTTGTGCTACAACTTATTACAAATGAGATTTACATGACCACAAATTAACTGTAAGAGAAAAGAGAAAAGGAAAAAGAGGTTTTCTTATTTTTCCTTTTTCAGTGTTTAGATAGATAAGGAAATGAGCAATTATACTTCCTTATTTCCTTACTTCCGCTCACTTCTTGCGATCAAACAGCCCCTTCATTGAAACAATACAGTTAAATAACTGTAATAGCAATATGACTCGTCCTCTCCAAATTGACATTAAATCATTCAAATAAAAAAAAAATCTAATAATTTGATAGAATTCTAATATTCTTTTCCCCATCAAAATGAGGCCTTGGGTCGTATACGAGTGCAAATTAATTTGAGAATTGTAGACTTCAGAGAGCTTCCACTCTTTCACTCGCGGAATCTCGAAATTGAGAATGATTTGGTAGAATTTAATTTAAAGTTTCAATTAGGTTAGAATTCACTTCACAAAAAAAAAAAAAAAAAAAAAAAAAAAAAAAAATCTCGTGACTTTCGCAAAGAATTTCATTTATTTGTGTGGAGAATATAGCCACGTCCAGATATTAATGAGCTAATATTGAGTCCCACGCTTCTCTTTTATTTATTTCATTTTTTTTAACTTTTCAATAGAAGTCTTATTGGTACTTCGCCACTTAGAATGAACGGAATTAAACGATAAAAGAAAAAGCTGCCGAAAGAACTCATAGTAAGAGGCACAAAGTTGCCTACTCTATACTCTTTCTTTCGGTGGAGTCCTTGTCTTTGCCCATTGAAATTTTAAACAAGAAAAGTTCCCAAAACTTTTATAATAACATTTATTGATAATCTAACTAATTTTGTACTTTAGATTCTTACTTACGTTTGATAGACGAGTGAATTTATAATATTAACTAAATTCCTTAATTCAATCTCTTGTTGGTACTTCATACTTGCTTGAGACAAGAGACACTAATAGCATTTTCATCGAGAGTGATTTATAAAAAAGATTTCAATTAAAATAATTTCTAAATCAAATCAACTCATCACTACCAAGTGAAAAGAAAATTCTATCATATAACTACAAATTGAAAAAAAATTAGTTTACTTATACTCTTTGCTCCTACTCGTAAGCGACTCCAACTTCTGTTCTTTAAATCTTTTCTATACTCAAAAATTTTGATTTTCTATAATTAATTAAAATGAAAAAAAGTTTTGTTTCTTCAATTTTTTACTATAATCATGATTCCAATTGTGAAATCTATTAAATTTCAAATTCTATATATAGTTTCTTCTCTCTATGAAACTATTTTCTCACCTAAAGAAACAAAAGTTGAAATAAAAAAATGCAAGTAGAAGAAAAAATATATAAAATAAAAGTAACTTTATAATTTTTAGTAAATGGTTTTTCTCGTTTTCTTTTTAATATGTATTTTTAATAAATATATTTTTGTACCATGATGTTTTATTGAAATTTGATAGATTTTTCAGTTAGGTAATGTTGTTTTATTGTTATGAATTTGAAAAAAAATTTCTATAAAACTTTATAAATTATTTTGAATTACAGGAGCTACTAACCAACTATTGTCCCAGTCGAGAAGTTTTGAGGTTTTAGGGCCAGTTCAGGACACGAGCAAAAAATTCTTGAGAAAGGAAAAATTCTAGGGAAAGGAAAATATACACTTTCATATGTTTCCTTTATTAATTACTCTTTTTTTTAGTGTATCTTTATTTGATAATAATTATATTCTCTGCTAGAATCTTTTAAGAAATTTGATAGACTCTCAGATAATATCTGTTCATGATGAGGAAATCTATAGCAAAATTTTGATCCATAAAAACAATCTCATATAAAAAAGAATTTCAAGCTCACATGCACTTGGTGTATTTGCATTTTACTAATATTTTAAATACAACATATTTCTAGAAACATTTAGATTTTAGGCATGTGTAATTATGTGCAAAAGAAATTCAAATTGTTATGTGTCAAGTAACTCAATCACGATCTACTGATCAAATATAATACGACTTGTATCTTTTAGGTGTTGTGATCTATCACCGATCAAATAATAGAGAAACACTGAATTGATGGCTCGGCAGCGAAAACTTTGAAGCAGATCTCTCACTAGGAAGCAAAAAAATAACTAATCAATATAAGAAAACCAAAGAACACCAGATTTAACGTGGTTCGGCAATGTGCCTGCATCCACGGGGAGAAGTGGAGAAATCTTTATTACAAACAGAGAAGAAAATACAAAAGTTACAAAAATATCTTTCTCTCACAACTCTCAATAGTGAAAATCTGAATTTCTCTTAACTTTCTTTGACACATCTTTAAAAGGCCAACCCTAAAAAGGTTTACATAGGTCCTAGGATGGTCCTAGTCTCACCCAACCTTCAACAATCCAATTAGAACCGTCTCAGAGAAAGAGAAAACCCGAATTCAATCCAAACTGGAAACAAAACTGTAAAAGAAAACTGTCAGATCCCGACATTAGTCGACTAGGGCCAAGTATTAGTCGACTAATACCAACTATACTAAATGATTAGTCGACTATTGTAATACAATTCGAGAACCCAACTCTCTATTTACAAGGCCTAGTCGACTAGCATAAAACCTAGTCGACTAATAAGACCTATTAGTCGACTAACAACATGTACAAAATCTGTACATGTCCTTACTTGATTTCTAAAGTTTGTAATATTTCCACCTAATCCTTGATTTTTCTCTAATAAATATGAGGCGCTCCAAATACTAACACTACGGGTGACAAATCTGTAAGAATTTTAACAAAAGTTTCATGAAATAATAAAGCTTTACTAGTTTCGTTGAAGATGGACATATGAGACAAAACATGAAATACCATTTACTTGCAAACTGTAAAGCCCCTGAGACGACTGCAATATAATAGTCAAGATCGAGTAATTTATATTCAAAGAGACCATCTTTTCTCGCTTTTTTTTTGAAACATTGTTTGAAATTTTAACTTTTCTTAAATTTATAAAGCATTATATGCAAGTTTGCAAGTTATATTAAAAATCATAATTGTTTATGCATATTTTATTTTCTATATATTTAATTACTTATTTCTTAGCAAATATAGTTTACCAAATAGAAATGAAAAAGAGATGTATAAACCTTATTCGAAACTTCAACTTTCTTAAATTTATATATGAAAATAACATTTTTTGAGAGAATATGTGCAAATTTAAATTTTCAAGGGTATATATGCAAAAGATAATTTTATCATATGTGTAATATTTTGACCATAAGGGCATAGATGCAAGATCATTAAAATTAGAAGGGTATATGTGCCTTGAGGGGTAAACAAGTTAAAAACTATTTTTTAGAGGGTATACATGCAAAAAAACCCTATTTTCCCTTATAATTCGCCATTCTAAAAAAGTGAGAAGGCATGCTTTAATGAGGGGGTTCAATTCATGTGTGTGAGCCACATACACATACAATAACAAAGTAAATCACGCGTTGACACGAGATTTGAAATTCTTATAATCTCTTATAATTGAAACTCTTATAATCTCTTATAATATGTATGTGAGGCTCACACATATAACATAATATAAGAGGATCAATACACGTGCGAATGCGTGATTGGTTCTCTTATTGTGTGTGTGTGTCTCACACACATGAACCGAACCCGATTGGCTAGGAAGGAATAAAGGGAGCCATGTGATGAACTAATTATTTTGTAGATAATTTTAATTATACTTTTTCGGGGAATTAGTAGATGGCTGAATGTTGTATGCCTCTCGTTGGCACTTTTTCTTGTCTACTAATGAAACAACCAAAGTATGACAGGATCACAATACCTGTCTAATATTAATTATTGCCTGTAATTTAAATAGATTATGAAATTAGGTATCCAAGAACGTCTCGTGTCCAATGTTTTCCCCCTTGAGAATTTCATTTCATGTCCACAGGTTGCCAGCTTGATTTTCTGTATGAACTTTTAACATTTCCTTTATCATTTGAAATTTTTTTTTTTTTTGGGTGATACAAGAAAACTCCCACCGTCTTCTTCAGGTGCCTTCGTCTCTGCTGCCCAATCTTATCAAATTGTACAAATCAGGGGGCATATTCGCAACACGAACTCTTCTTCAATGCCTCTGGATCCTTAGAACGCCATGAAGTTGGCTGGGTTTGCGGCCTTCATGGAGAATGTGGGACACGTGAAAGGCTTCAAGCATCTGCAACCATCCATCGATATCTTTGAGTAGATTTCCGATGTACTTGTCCATTCCGGTACCCTCGCTAATGGCAGCGATAATTCTCAGGGCGTCGCCCTCCACCCAGATCCCGGTGGCGGCAAGTCTAAAGATAGCCAGTCTGATTCTGTTCCAGGATCCTACCATTTCTGCGAGTGGTACCGGAACTTTCATAAGCTGAAAGCTAGACGCAAATAGAAGCAGGCCATCATGGTCCCTCAACACGCTACGGTCCCTCAGCACGCTACCGGAACTTCCATTTCTCCAAATGGTACCAGAACTTTCATTCTTTAATAAATTATATTTTATCATGTTTAATGGCATTAACTTATGGATATATTACTAAATTTTAATTATCGTCTACTAAATCTTGTAAATGCTAAAACACTGTATTAAATAAAATCTTGTAAATGCTAAAACACTGTACTAAAATAATTGTGAGCGCTTTTAAATATATTCAATAAAATAATATTTTATTGTGATTCATTGATTTAATGTAAAATAGAGATAAATTACATATTTAATGATTTTTAAACTGTAAACTAAAAAAATTCCACACAAATAAACTGATAATTTGTAAAATAGTTGTGATAATTTAAGAATAGATAATTGTATATAATTCATTTATGATATCAATAATAATAATAATGAAATTATTATAACAATACTGATATATAAATATATATATCTATTGACACATGTTCCTGTTACATATATTACCCTGACACTGTCATCATACCTGAATAACCACTGACACACTGGACGTTATTACATCATGTTTTTGAACACCATTATTTCATGTATTGATTACTGTTACACGATTACTATTCTTACATGTATTAGTATCAACGTTACATGGATACTCTAGGACATGAGGTACTATTATTGCATGTAAATACTTGTTATACTTAACACTATTATTGTATGTACTTGTAGAATTGTTAGACGGATCCTGTATTACACTAGATATTATTATTTCATTCGTGTCTCACTGTTACATAGATTCATCTATATATATATGTTTGGATTGTTTCTGTATTCTTGTTACATGGATTAATGTTGCTTGCATAGTCTTATAGTACTGTTATATGAATATTCCCTGCATATCTTGTAATACTGGTATTGATATGATATTCTTGTTACTGGATATGTGAGCTGTTGATATGCGGTGTGTGGAAATAAGTGTCACGTGGATTTAAACCACGGGGGTCATCTCTGGAACCCCACATCCCCTGTTTTCCATTGTAACACCCGGGTTATTAAGCTCTGGGTTAATATATTATCGATGGGTTAAAAATATTTTTCATGAATTCATATGATTTTTAAACTATTTGTTTCTATGTTAAATAATTCTCAGTAATTCATTCGTGAAAATTCGGAATGGATATAAATTTTTTATAAATCATACCAGATTAATGATATGAGGAAACATTGATATTTATATTTGTCTGTACGCCGATATAAGTGTGTGTAACACTCGAATATTATAAATATGTATTATTCGGTATATTCCTACTTTTTCGGATTATACTGATAAGGAGATCGGTAATCGGAATATTACCGGATATTCTTTTGATATTAATTATAATGAACAAAGGAATACAGAAAAATATATGAAATGCACGATTGTATATACTGCATGAAATACTCGTATTATGAATACCGGGTATTGATATTTAATCCTAATTTTTGATTTTATTAAGGGATTGGAGAAATGAAGAAAGAAAGAAAATAAAATATAAAATATAAAATAAGACTTGATTGATGGAGTATGGGAGGTATGAGAAGTATGTGAGGTATAGGATGTATGGGGAGTAGGTGAGAGTAGGTTGGGGAGAGAAAATAAAAAAAACTCTCTCTTTCTCTCTTTCTCTCTCTCTCTCTCACTCTCATCTTCCTCTCTCTCTCTCTGACCGGCGGCCGGGCGCCGGCGGCACCATAGGCCGGCCGGCACAGGGCCGGCAGTGGGGGGGACACCAGCCCCCACCCCCATCTCTCTCTCTCTATGTGTGTATGTGTGTGTGGGGCCCCTCCGGCGGCCAGGGGCGCTGGATCGGCACCGCCGACGTCGAGGCGGCCGCGACGGCCGGGCGGCCGGCGCGCGAGGGCGGCATCAGCAGCGTGGCTGCTGCTTGTTTGGGTGAAAACCCAAATGGGTTTGGGTTTTTGGTTTAACCCAAAACCCGACCCTGTGCACCCAAACCCGACCCAATAAGGTAAAACTTCATTTTAGCTCTTGTAAGATTGAATAATTATTTTGGGGCCCTGAAAAATTATAAAGAGCCCCCTGAAAATTTTCAGTTATTATGTATCTAACCTTTTATATTGATTTTAGTTTTTGAACGATATCTTGGTCATCCAAAGTCGGATTTGGACGATTCTCGAGCCCTTTTGATTATGAAAATGAGAGCTACAATCTTGTGTATCAGTATATGGTATTGGGTGTTCAAAATTTATCGGTATACCGGTGAGTGAAAGTTCTAACTCAAGTCTGATTTTCCCCAATTTAGAAATAATTGTTATTGAGAAATTATTGATAATATTGATTCATTAGAACTAAGAGATTACATCATTAAAAAGATGATTGTGACAGTTACTGTAAAAGTGAATAGGTGTTATGGAACTAAAATCCAAATAGGGTATCCGAATAATGAATCACGGATATGTTACGTATATGGGTGTGAGAACGTTGATGTCAAGTTGTGTCTTGCCATTTATAATTCATATAAAGATGTCCATTAAGCATCTGTAAGTGTATTGGTATGGATGAACATAGACAAATGCCACATAAGTTATGTGTTTGTGAAATTCTGAGTATCGTGTATATGTTACGAGTATTTACTAGAATTAAGAACCGAATAATTAAGTACTGGGTTTTGATAAAAATTGTTAAGTATAAATCTTCAGCTAATACCATCTATCCGTCTGTGATGAATATTGAAGTTACTTAACCTGAAAATCGTTAAGTGGGTAAAGTCTATCTCCGATTTCATTAAACACTATAATTGTAGGTGTATTGACTATTAAGATAATAATGATGTTAGTGATATCCAAGCTGTCATGAAATTGTAATTATGGATAATAATAATCGGATTGTGGTTAGTTAACACCGGTGTACCCGGTGAGTAGACTAAACAATGACAACGAGAAATCGATTACAGATCATGAATGTTTATTTATTAATAAGAGATAATTAGAAATCAGTTAAGATAAAAGATCACTTGAGACTCATTAACTATGATTGGATAATTATAGAATCGGTTATATTGATACTGGTATAAGCAAAATCTGAAGTTGATATTAGAAGTGAACTAAGCAAATGAAATTGGAAATTATCTTCAAGTAACTCGATGTAACCGTGATATAGAAAACTCTGTTAAATAGGATATATGTAATTAATGCAGTATGTTAGAAATAGCGTAATGGCTAAATTATTGAAGGTTCTGTTAAAATCGATAGCTCAGATGGGATCGAGACATTCCAGATAATTAGTAACTGTGAACGTGAACCGATGATGATGGAACTGATCAAAGTAATGGATAATGAACTGAATTAGAGCAACTGAATTCCTAACACTACCAGACATACTTGATAAATAAATTGAATATCAAAAGCTTATTGTTAAGCTAAGTACACGGAATACTCAAATATTATGTAGTATGTTGAGTATTGATCTTGCAACAACTATTTTCGTATTTGTTGTGTTTCATGATATATATATATATATATATATATATATATATATATATATATATATATATATATATATATGCTCATAACGTGATTTTGTGTATCAACTAGCACATTTGAGGTAGCAAGGATCAGCTGATGGCCTACATATTTATATATATCGATTACGTTATTAATCGGTAGCAACTGAAAGTAATTTAATGGATAAATAACTAAGATTCATCTAACCTGAAAGAGAGGTGAAAAATAATATCTTTGGACTAAAACTCGTAAGTAGATACTGTATTTTTTAGCGATCAATGCTTATTAATGAAACACTACTGAATAAGATCAAGTCTGATGAAAGTCAGATAATGGGTGACCGATAATGGTGTATAAGTGTCAAGTGAGTAATGAAACTGGTAAAAATCAGTTAGAGTTAGTATTGAGTGAATCTGACAACTTAATATGATATATATCGATTAGAGATGGATAATTCAGTATCAACAAAACAAATACCGATAGTATTGAACTAGTATTTTGGTATGCCTACCATATACACCGGAGACTTTTGGGTATCCTTATAATTGTTTTAGCAGAACATCGGAATTCTCTGTTAGGCTTAGAAGTCACATCTTTATAGTGACACCGATTATATCTAATCGATAAGAGTTAGATAATTACCTTAATAATTGAAAGTTTGTAATACAAATGAAAGATTGAGCGTCGCGTCAATGTGATTAGAAATCTAGTGTTAGTAAATGATATGCGTATATGTATGCATATATTGTGTGGTTGAATTCACATGTGAATGCAGAGGATAATTTGTCTAGTAATTAATAGAAATAATAAAAAATGTGAATCATTAACTACATAACCAGTAATGGTAGAATTTGGGGTTAACCTTGGGCCGTACCGAATAAAAATACTATAATCAGTCTCTGATTGAAATAAAGGATAATTATAATATCGAAAGTATTAATAATTCATCTGATATCAGAATTGTTGTGTAACTATCACTTGTATCAGAAGTGATGAGAAAATTCTAAATTAAATCAAGTTATAACCAATAAGCAGTCTACCTGAGGATAAAAGAGGCAATTGATGATGAATCCCGAATGTTAACTAAATAATAAAATGTGAATAAGTATTATGATTAGAAAAAGCGAATATGGATACTACGAATCAGAATTTAACCGGTATGAGATTAGGGATCATTAAGTTGAATGCATTATGTGTGCGTTTGATACCTCTTAAATATGATAAGAATTCCTCGAAACTAACGAACTAAGAAATGAAATCGTAAGAACTTGACTGTGTGACACGTCGGTATGTATGTGAATATTTTTATGATGAGAAATGTTCATAAGTATGTATTTGATGTCATGTATTGTATTGGAGGAAGGGACCGGGTTTAACCGGAGGTGATCGAAGGGGAGTATTGCTGTTACATATTGTATTAGAGGAAGGGACCGGGTTTAACCGGAGGTGATCAAAGGAGAGTATTGTTGTTATTTATTGTATTGGAGGAAGGGACCGGGTTTAACTGGAGGTGACCGAAGGGGAGTATTGTTGTTATCTATTGTTTTAGAGGAAAGGACTGGGTTGAACCGGAGGTGATCGAAGGGGAGCATTGATATTATTTGATTGAACGCATGTTTATAATATCCGGTATATGGATATGATTGTTTATGATATCCAAATTATGGATGTTAATAGGTATGGCACCTAATATATACATATGATTGTTTATGATATCCGGTATATGGATATGATTGTTTATGATATCCAAATTATGTTATGATGTCCGGTATATGGATATGATTGTTTATGATATCTAAATTATGGATGTTAATAGGTATGACACCTAGTATATGCATATGATTGTTTATATGTATGGCACTTAGTGTATGCACATAGTTGTCTATGACATCGGGTAAATAGATTGTTGTGACATCCAGTATATGGATTAAGTGTCTCGTATGTCTTCATGTATGAACACACAGTTATAATTGGATACTATCATGAGTAGTGTGTGATGTCATATGTATATTGGGGTAGGTGCAATATTGAACTGTAACTAATCTAGTGAGTAAGATTAGGCTCTCCAAGAGTTGTGATGTGACCATGACTATATATGAAATACGAATATGTTACAAACTGAAAACAGAAGAGGTGATTATAAGAGACTAACGAGTATGTCGAGTATGACAAAAATTATTGATATCGTATGTTAATGAAATATTGATCACGTATACCCAGAAGAATACATATAAAAAGTATCGGCTAATGGAAAGAATCTATGATTCATTAAGTTGCAGTATCAACCATAAGTAGGAAAGTATTAAAACTGATTCTGGATATTGTTCAACTGCATCATACTTGATTTACAATGATATTATAATACAAACTCTATTTTGAATGATTTCACTCACTGAGCTGTTGAGCTCACCCCACCACAGATTGATATTTTCAGGTTACGGCAACGCGAAGATCCGACTTAGAACTGCAAGGATGTTCTCCTGAAATGACGTATGTACTTATTGTAGAATGTGATTCTTTTTATAAACTCTGATGTTATTAGTCACTGTGAGTTAGAATATTATATCAGGGAAGCACTCCTATGTATATGTTTATTTGATGGACCTTGGGATGAACTATGTGATGAAATGAGATTAATAAGTAGGCTGATGTTAGCCGAAATTAATTTATATAAACACATAGGTTGATGATTATGAATGTTGAGGTGATTAAACTTGGGACCATTACATTCGTTATCTTATTTCATGCTATCAATAGAGCTCATGTCATGTTATCGTGTTACATGTACCATACATTATTCTTGCTCCTGATAGACTGCATAGTTTAAATATAATAAATATAACATGGGGATGGGGGAAGCTTGACGGTTGACTAGATCTTATCAGGTGAATGTCTGAATTCATTAGTCTCCCTGCAGGGGACGTGGTAGTGCTGGCTACCGATTGTTGTAACTCATTGAGTTCTTATTTCCCATTACTTGTTTCGCCTTAGTAGGACGGTCCTGATCTCAGTAACCAGGGAATTATTTAAGCTCGTGATTCCGGGTATGCACGAGATACACTCACCTGTTTAGAGCTCCTTGACAATTGAATTTCTAATTATCATCATAAAACAGTATAAACAGTAGTAACATCAAGAATACTTGTTAGATCATTCTCTCGTTCAGATCATGGTACCCGTATGTCATGTTCGGATGGGTTCGATTGGAGTACGTGCTCCGGTATGAACTGACAGTGGTATGAGACATAGAAAGAGATTGATTAAAATACAAGACGGTACCGGTTGTTATTATTGTATAAATAAATAATCAATACATATATATTATTGTTTAGTTATACTTGTTACATTTTCTGATGTCTTATCCACTATCATGTCACATGTATACTTTGCACTTCATGCATTCTCCACGGGAACACTATTCATGTACACTTACTATGCATTCATGTATCCTCTGTTTCATATATGCTTTATAGACACATTGTTACTGTATAAACACAACACTATAGTATGGTTATTCTGCGTACTTCATGTTTGCTAGTTCATATTCATCACGATACTATCATGCCACTGTTACTATTAGGTTAAACAAGAAATATTAAATAATTAAAATTTGCTACATGTTACTTAAACACATTGATTTATTAGAAAATCACTCAATATTGTATCATATTATGCATATTGAGAATAATATATAAATGGCATAACTCTTATTGATTATAATAACATAATTCCTCAATATGACTTAACTATTATTTTATTTAGTTACTGTATATATTATTATTTGATAGGACAGCCCGGTTAATTGATATTAATGATATAGAATAGAATATTTCGTAGAGGTGACACTGTTATAACATGCTAGACATTGATAATGATAAAGTGTTAGTATGATATTTATATTTTTATACCGATTGTTAATATAATTATATTGTATCAACCGATTGTTAGTATAATTATATTGTATCAACCGATTGTTAGTAATTATATTGTATCATTAGTATTTAAACAAGTATTACATATATTATTGTGATTATACTACTATTATAAATATTACTGCTTCTTTCATTTTACTACTCACTAGGTCGCTTTCTGATGATCCTGGATTTGCATGTCCAGGTTGAAAATTTGAGATATCATAGTACTTGATACTTCACAAGATATTAATAAGAGGCCTGCTGCCTTTATTATTCATAGGTATCTTTATTATTTAGTTTTTATTTTTTTATTTATCCATGCTTTCATATTTATTATGATCACTGACCCTTTTGTCAGTATTCTTGTACTTATTTAATGCTGAAATAATTGTGTATATTGAATTTATTTTCTTGTATTGAGACTTAGCGCGTATATGTGAGAAATTTTTCGTACGTATATGCATTGCCGCTTCTTATCGCGTCCCTGCTATATTTTGATGTGTGTGTACGTGTGTTATGCTTGATGTGTGTGTGTGATGGTGGTGGTGGGTGAGTGTGTGTTGTGGTGGTGGTGGTGGGTTGTGTCATGCTTGATATGTGCGCGTGTGAGACATGCTTGTGTGTGTGTGTGTTGTGTGTGTGTCATACTTGATGTGTGGTTTTATGTATGCGTTGCTTAAAGTGTTTGTGTGATGGTGGTGGGGGTGTGTGTTGTGGTGGTGGTGGTGATGGGGTGTGTGTGGTGGAGGTATCCTTGTTTGTTTTTTGAATTTATGCATGTTTTTATTTTGGTTATATTTGGTACATGTTTTCTTTTTGGCATATGTTTATTACATGTACACACACATATTTGAAATTTGAGTATGAATGTTTGGTGCATGTTTGATGCGCGCGCACGCACACACACACGTATTTGATATAATAAGAGTTTATTTGGATTTTGAATATGAAAATTGTAATAGAAATTGCATATCTTTTCATTGTTTTTAGCAAATATAATTTATTTTTCTAACCTCGATGTCTCATGTATTCTGCAGGTGAAAAGTTAAATGATGATTAAAAGCTAAATGATGCAAAGATAAAGCTCTTTCTCTAATTTATTTGACTGATAAGTTCTTACTTCAGGTTGCAATTCTATTCACGCTTACTGTGTTTGTATTATATTATATTTTGGATGTGTTGATATATATATTCTAAATGTGTTTATATTAGATTCTGTTAAATAAGTGATCAAATAAGTTCTATTCTATATATGATATTCTGTATTGGTGTGGCATTTTGTTTGCATAAGATTATATATGACATGTGTGTATACGTTTGATGTATATGTGTAACATTCTGTTTGATATTCTGTGCTATGTGTGTCTAGAGTGGCTGAATTTTATATGTATTCTGTATTGTGTGTCTGGACACTCTAAACAAAATTTTAAAAATTAATAATATATACGACATCAATTGTAAATCGACATCGTATATACTTTCCACATCGGTTCTTAAACGAACCGATGTGAAAAGTTAACTTTCCACGTCGGCTCTTCTATGAACCAACATGCAAAGTAACCTTTTCACATCGGTTCTTTTAAGAACCAACATGAAACATATACTTTGCACGTTGGTTTTGTTAAGAACCAATGTTAAAAGGTTACTTTTCACGTCGACTCATAACAGTGTTGGTCCCCGAGATGATGTCAAATGTGGAACTATCTCTGTTGGCAATTTCAACACAAAACTAAAACAAGAAGGATTAACGTTAAGCAAATAAATAAACTTGCAAAAAGGAAAATAAATCTCAGAGAATAGACAAACGCAAACAAGAGAGATTTATCCTGGTTCGGTCCTCGTGACCTACATCCAGTCCCCAAGCCACCCGCTTGAGATTTTCCTTTATCCTTGATTTTGTACACCCAAAATCACAACCATGCACACCACTTGACAAATCCCCTTTGCCAAATGTGTACACCTTCTCTTCCACTAAGAGAACACCTTCTCTTCCACCAAGAGAATAAACTTCATCTTGTACAACTGCCTCTACACCAAGAAGCCACCCGTGTACAATACTTGTTTTGAGTATTACAACTTTCCTATAAGCCTTGGTATTGTGTATGAACGTGGATAAGGTCTAGTATAGGAGAAACTTCAGAGAACTTCACAAAGGAATTGGATTTTTGTGAAGAACAGAAGTTGGAATCAGTTTTCAGGTTTTGGCAGAATTTGATCTTAGAAAACTGAAGTTTTATATTGTTGTTTGGCCTTTGGATTAACCACCCTATTTATAGCTGAAGACTAGGGTAAGTTAGGATAGTTAATAGGTGCCTTTTGGATGTTCAAAAGTTGGAAACGTTGCACAAAAAGACCAACAGTCAGAAACTGTCCAACAGTCAGAAACTGCGTATAGTCGACTTGTCTTTTGAGTTAGTCGACTATACAAGGCAAATTTCCTACTATTAGTTGACTATGTTTGACTATAAGTCGACTAGGTCAAGGTAGTTCAAGTGACAGGTTTCTGGTTTAACTGAATCAAGTCGACTGCAACTAACTTTCAAGTCGACTGAACCAAGGATTAATCGACTAGGGGGACTAGGGGCCAAGGGTTAGTCGACTACAAATGCTATTAGTCGACTATGTTTGACTGTCAAGTCGACTAATGCACAAACAGAGAGTTGGGTCTGTTTTGGACACAAGACTTAGTCGACTAGGGTTTGGATCAAGTCGACTACACATGTTTATTAGTCGACTATAAGGGACTGTAAGTCGACTAACAGGACTATGATATGTGTGTGTGTCAAGGCTTTTTACATGCTATTTCATAATTACAAACCACATCATATAAACTCTCTTTGGGACATCTTGATCATGTAAAACTCTTGATTCTTCGTGTGTTAGAGCTCCAAATGAAATGCTTCACAAAGTCTTCATCAAAACAAGTTCCAACATTCTCCCCCTTTTTGATGATGACGCTTTGTGTGCACAAGTGCTCCCCCTACAGAAAATATGTTATATTTTCCTCCCCATGCAGAAATTGGGTTATAACAAATATGAAAAGACTTTGTTCTCCCCCTGCAACAAATATATTAGTGTGTGTGTGTGTGTGTGTATATATATATATATATATATATATATATATATATATATATATATATATATATATATATATATATATATATATATATATGTTCTTATCAATTTTTATACGGTACCTGCAAGATAAACGTTAGATGGTACCAAACATAAAAGAACATATTAACCTTTAGGAGTCCAAATCCATTTAGAATTTGGTTTCCACTGTTAATATACACATAATTGCAAGGATTACATATATCATGAATGTATGAAGCAATATATGTATTTTTATCATGAAAACTTAAATTCTTAGGAATCCATATAAATTTTGTCTTAATACTTTTTGAAACATGATTAGACTTTCTTTTCACATATGGATTACTAACATATGAAGACTTTTCATTATATCCAATACCATAATGATTATCATGTGACAACTTCTGAAAAGATAATAAATCATTCAATTTTTCTTTTCCTTTATTGAACTTAGTCACATTTTGCAAAAGATCTTCATATTTCTTTTTGAAACTGAAATATCTTTATCTAAAATAGAAATCCTTTTATTCAAAGATTCAGTTTCCTTTTTCAGAAAAATGTTCTGTTTTATAAACTTCTCATTTTCATTTTTCAAAGATGATATGACTTTTTCAAACTCATCTTGTTGAGAATTTATAGAAGAATATTGTAAAGCATAACATGAATTTTCCTTTAAAAGTTTTTCATTTTCTTTTGATAAACTTCATTTTTCAATTTTTCATTTTTCAGATCAATAAACAATTAATGAAATGCATCAAAAAGTTCAAAAAATGATACCTCATTATCTTCTAGTGCCATGTAACATAGGTTGACACGTTCAGTGGTTTCTTCTTCATCCGAGGAAGATGAATCACTGTATTCTGATGATGCTTCGTAGTTTTTCTTCTTTCTGAACTTTTTGCTCTTGTATTTTTCTTTCTTCTTGGGCAAAGGGCAATCCATCTTCATATGACCTGGTTTATTACAATTAAAGCATTTGAATTTACCTTACTTTAGAAATCTCCTGAATTTCTTTGAAAGCATTGCCATCTCCTTTTGATCGTCATTGGAATCATCCGTGTCGGAAGATGCATGGAAGGCAAGTTCTTTCTTCTTTGAGTGGTGTTGTCGTTCCTCCTTCTTTCTTTCTTCTAACTGCACTTCATATGCCATTAGATTACCGATTAGGTTTTCTAATGACAAAGTTGAGAGATCATTGGCTTCTTCAATTGCGGTCGTCTTTTTCTCCCATTCTGGTGTGAGTGTACGAAGGATCTTACGAACTCTTTCAACTTGGGTGTAGTCCTTTCCAAGGGATGCTAAGGAATTGGTGATGTCGGTGAATCTTGTAACCATTTCGGATATGGTTTCATTCTCCTCCATTTTGAATAATTCAAACCTGTGGATAAGAACAGATATTTTAGACTCTTTAACTTTATTTGTGCCTTCGTGTGTTACCTGAAGAGTATGCCATATTTGATGTGCAGAAGTGGCTGTTGACACACGGTTGAACTCTTCTTTGGTTAAGGCACAGAACAAGGCATTCATTGCTTTGGCGTCAAGGTTCGCGTTCTTCTTTTGATCTTCACTCCAAGCGTTGTAGTTGGTTGTTGGCTTGGTGTACGATGCTTCTACGATGTTCCAAAGGTCGTAGTTCAGCGATTGCAAGTAGATCTTCATTCTACACTTCCAATAGTTGTAGTTGGATCCGTCAAATAGCGGTGGACGTTGTGTAGAATGTCCTTCTTTGAATTGGGATGATGAGAACTCTGTTGCCATCTTTATTGTTGACTTGTACCCGCTCTGATACCAATTGTAAGACCTCTCTCTGATACCAATTGTTGGTCCCCGAGATGATGTCAAATGTGAAACTATCTCTGTTGGCAATTATAGATCTAAAAATACCCAAGTCAACACAAAACTAAAACAAAGAAGGATTAACGTTAAGCAAATAAATAAACTTGCAAAAAGGAAAATAAATCTCAGAGAATAGACAAACGCAAACAAGAGAGATTTATCTTGGTTCGGTCCTCGTGACCTACATCCAGTCCCCAAGCCACCCGCTTGAGATTTTTCTTTATCCTTGATTTTGTACACCCAAAATCACAACCATGCACACCACTTGACAAATCCCCTTTGCCAAATGTGTACACCTTCTCTTCTACCAAGAGAACACCTTCTCTTCCACCATGAGAATAAACTTCACCTTGTACAACTGCCTCTACACCAAGAAGCCACCCGTGTACAATGCTTGCTTTGAGTATTACAACTTTCCTATAAGCCTTGGTATTGTGTATGAACGTGGACAAGGTCTAGTATAGGAGAAACTTCAGAGAACTTCACAAAGGAATTGGATTTTGGTGAAGAACAGAAGTTGGAATCAGTTTTCAAGTTTTGGCAGAATTTGATCTTAGAAAACTGAAGTTTTGGATTGTTGTTTGGCCTTTGGATTAACCACCCTATTTATAGCTGAAGACTAAGGTAAGTTAGGATAGTTAATAAGTGCCTTTTGAATGTTCAAAAGTTGGGAAACGTTGCACAAAAAGACCAACAGTCAGAAACTGTCCAACAGTCAGAAACTGCCTATAGTCGACTTGCCTTTTGAGTTAGTCGACTATACAAGGCAAATTTCCTACTATTAGTCGACTATGTTTGACTATAAGTCGACTAGGTTAAGGTAGTTCAAGTGACGGTTTCTGGTTTAACTGAATCAAGTCGACTGCAACTAACTTTCAAGTCGACTGGACCAGGGATTAGTCGACTACAAATGCTATTAGTCGACTATGTTTGACTGTCAAGTCGATTAATGCACAAACAGAGAGTTGGGTCTGTTTTGGACACAAGACTTAGTCGACTAGGGTTTGGATCAAGTCGACTACACATGTTTATTAGTCGACTATAAGGGACTGTAAGTCGACTAACAGGACTATGATATGTGTGTGTGTGTGTGTCAAGGCTTTTTACATGCTATTTCATAATTACAAACCACATCATATCAACTCTCTTTGGGACATCTTGATCATGTAGAACTTTTGATTCTTCGTGTGTTAGAGCTCCAAATGAAATGCTTCACAAAGTCTTCATCAAAACAAGTTCCAACAAACAGAACTGACATGAAAAGGTTATGAGTTACACACCAACAAGAAAAATAAATTTAGTTATAACATTGGCTAATTGATGTTAACTATTTATTTTTAACATGGGGTGAAAACCGATATGGAAAGTTACACACTTTTCACGTAGCCTGGATAGACATCAGCTAGTTTTTTTTAACGTCAGTGATAAATCGACGTGAAATGTCTTTTCTCTACTGGTGAATGCTTAACAAGAAAATACTAGTTTAATTAAGATTTAATTATTTAACTAATAACTGCTTTCTTAATCAAGATGTAAGTATCTGTTTAATTATTTATTTGTTGTTAAATTGTTTAATCTGGGCTGTAATGGAATCTGTTGAAGTGTAGTTGTATATTTTTATTTTTAGTAAACTGTTGTAGACTGCCTAAAATCACTAAAGACAAGTTGTAGATAGCAGAGTCCATGCTTCAGACGCAAGTTGATAAAGATCGTTGATGCAATATTAAGACGCGAGGCTCGAAACTTGCGTCTCAATAATATTGTAATGTCAAGACGCGAGGCTCGAAACCTGCGTCTCAACGCCATCGTAATGTCAAGATGCGAGGCTCGAAACCTCCGTCTTAGCGTTATTGCAAAGCCAAGAACGCAGGGCTCGTAGCTCGCGTCTCAGCGTCATTGCATAACCAAGACGCAGGGCTCGAAACTTGCGTCTCAGCGTCACTGCAAAGCTAAGACGCGGTGCTCGAAGCCTGCGTCTCAGCAGAGCTCGACGCCCGCATCTCAATACCACCGCGGCGCCCAAACACCGGGCTCAATCCCAAGTCCCAGCTACAGTGGAGCTCCGCGTCTCAGATATAACTGCCCTCATTTCCGGGTCAGTTACTACCCACGTAATGAGAGGAGTTAACCCCATTATGGAGGGTTTTTAGGGGACAATTTTACCCCTGAGGCTCCTATAAATAGTTCAGTTTGCTATTGAAGAGGGGTCGGAATTTCCCAGCTGAGGAATATTATAAAGAGTTCAACTTTTCTACACCAACTTGCTGAGTCTAAGTTTTTGCCCAAGTCCCTTTGAGATCTCATCGGATAGGAGCTGTGTTACTCCATCCGTGATCCAAGAAGAAGATTTCTCGAAGATCTTGACGTTCGCCCGGTCAATGGAAAGTAAGATTCACTTTCCATCGCTACGCAAAGAACCCAGCCTTAAATAAAGGGGAGATCCAACCATTCTCCCCTTTTTTGTAATCGGATTATTGATCCATTGTAATTTTCTTTACAATCAAATAAAGAATTTACATGCTCAATCAATTTTCCCAAGGAAACAAGAGATGGCGACTCCGTTGGGAACTACTTTCTCCAATGATGAGCAAGTTGTGGCGCAAGATAACATCACCTTCATGGAAAAAATGGTCGAGTCACTTATCGTGGAATTTGACCAGGCAAAATATGAAGAGTTCCTCTCTTCTGACTCCAAGAGCCCTAGAGTGGCGCGGCAGTACCGCAGGGTTTCCTCGGAGATCCGCTTTCAAGTCTCTTCGGAGACTTTCCCAAAGATGGCCTACGCAAACAAGGCTATTTCTGGCTGCGTCACGTACGTGGCCTGCGTCAACGTCTCCCACGAGATCCGCGAGGCCAATGTCATTGAAGGCTAATCTTGCTACGCCCTTTCTCTTCCTCAGCTCCAGGCTACCGGGGGTTCCCAATACCCTGTGAAGCGTAACCGGAATGCTGAACGTCGCAAAGACGACGCGCATGTCACAACAGATGCAAGAAGCTAGAAAAACCATCTATCTAGCAGATACAGGACGCGAGGCTCATGCCTGCGTCTCTTCTGAACCACATCAGACGCGCGAAGTCTACGTCTAGATACCAAAATGCAGAGCTCAAGAGGCTCGCGTTTTTGAGGCTTCACCTCCCAAACGCAATGTTCATCAACGCGAGGTCCGCATCTCTTCTCAGAGACACAAGACCCGCATCTTTACGACAGAACGCGGGATTCATAAAGTCCGCATTTCTCAAGTGTCTCCAGACAAATGCGACAATCAACAATGCGAGGTCTACTTCTCTTCTCAGCAGGGCACGAGACCCGCGTCTCAAAGCCAAAATGCAAGAGCCGCGTCTGTTCTACAGAACGTGACTCTGCATCTCTAAACCCTGCGATCCTAAGACGTGTGTCTCAGAGTTGCACGCATGATTAACATTCGCTCTCCAGTGGCTAGGGTCAGAAGGAAGCTGAAAAGTTCTCGTCCTCAGAAATTCGAGGTTGGTTTCTTTGATCCCCCTCCGACGGATCTAAGGGATTACTTGACATAGAAGATGAGTGTTCATCAAATCACTCCACCATGCTGCTGTGAACGGTTCATCACAGTGGTGCTCTCTGAATGCCACTGCAAATAGTCGGTATTCAAATGATTATCATCTATGTCAGTCTCTCGCTTGGCTAAAAGGCGTCATTCCCACACAAGGAGAACTTTCTATGATATGAAGTACCCTAAAGTTACTGCAAACATAGTAGGTCCATGCACTATACCAAGTAAGACTAAGGGGAAGCAACTAATAGTTAGCTCTGACGAGTCTGACACTGAGCCGGAAGGAGTGTACAGGCATACTCGCACTCGAAATGGTGTGATAGCCCCAGTGGACTACAGTGCCCTAGCCTGGGTATCAAAGTAAACGAGTCACATTCTGCCATTGCGGAGTCACGGGCCTTGAACTCTTCTATAGAGAAAGAAACCTTCGCATATATGACAAGCGCTCCTGAAGAAAGGACCAGGCGTTTTGAACAGCAAGCCCAGGCCCAGAGAGAGCAACCCTATATGATTCATGTCCAACAAGAATCTATCAACAACCTCAAGCAGATACTTTCGCAACTGTTTGAGGACAAAAAGAAGAAGCCTAAGGCCAAGAAGCCTTCCAAGAAGTATAAAGGTAAACGGAAGGAAGGGAAAAGCTTGTCTTCTGCACATACTGAGGAGGAGGAGCATTCCAACTCTGAGTTGTCCAAGCCTTCATCCGAAGAGGAAGGCAACTCAAAAATACGAGCACTCATTCCAAAAGAATGAGTAAACTGGAACATCGTCTTGAAGCCCTTACCAGTCGGAAAGGCTTACAAGAAGCTGGAGTGATCAGCCGTACCTAGCTGAGTGGGATCTTGTCCCGTACCTTCCTAAGTTCAAAGCTCCGATCCTGTAGGCCTTCGACGACAAGGGGTCACCAAACTAGCACATATACTATTTCAAGTCTCAGACAGGGAATGTAGTATTAAATGATGCCATCCTGACACGTTTGTTCATCGGCACTTTAAAGGGGATCGCTTTTGAATGATACATGAAGCTCCCCGAAGGCTTCATCAAGAACTTGGGTGATCTGAAGAAGCTTTTCCTTACATGCTTCTTCGAAGACGACTCAGAGATTACCATGCAAACTCTCCTGGCGATGAGACAATGGAAAGGAGAGTCAGTTAAAGCATTTGTGGAAAGATTCAAGATGACACTCCGATATCCTAGCGGTATAACCTAGGCTACCCTAGTTGAAACAAGCTGTCACAATTTACCTCACTCTACCTCACTCCTAACTCAGATAGGAGTAGCTGAAAGCCGCACCTGGAAGCAGTTGGTCCAGCAAGGCGAACAGGCAAAGAGATTTTGTTAAGACAGAAGAAAACAAGCCCAAACCAGAAAAGTCGATAAGACGCACGCCAGAAGCATCTTTTCAAGTTAAAAGGAAAGACACATTGGCGACAGAGACAAAGTCTCCCTCTAAGCCTCAACTGGCTAGAGGGGGTAGCTTTTCAAGTCAGCCACACGCCAACAAGCAGTACTCCTTCAAGGACGAGCATGTTGATTCGTTGTTCAAGTTACTCAACAAGAGCAACAGACTAAAACTTCCTGAATTTAGACATCTTGAGGAGGTTGGTAAGACCGATGACCCCAATTACTACTGCTTGTACCACAGGATGCTGGGGCACCCTACCAAGAGCTATTATGTCTTCAAAGACATTCTCCAAGCTTTGATTGATGCAAAGGTGCTCAAGCTCCGTCCAAAGCAGAAGAAAGTGACAGCTAACATGATGTTATTTCTTTAGTTCGGGATACAGCCTCCAACGCGGCCAAAGTAGTTCCCATCCTGAAAGGGGAACTAAGGGTACTCAATATAGATCCAGACCACCAGCGGGTGAAAGGTCTTGTACCTGTTCCTACTCTTCATAGAGAGATCATGTGGGTTCATCCTGATCTCGTGGAAAGCCAACAGTAGACTACTGTTACCAACTGAAAGTCCAAAGGCAAAGTAAAAGTTTCACCTTGCAATGTGGTGTGTGCTTCCTCCCGAGAAGTAGAAACCGATGTCTCCTCGCTAACTAATTTGGAGGAGGAGAAAATCATCCTTACTGCAGAACCGAATGCACCGCTCGTAGAAGGGACCCGCTCGGGTCAGTCGTACTTGAAGAAATATGATGAAATGGTGGCAAACCCGCCTAAACCCACCCAGAACCAACCAAGAAATCCGCGAATCACCCGTGGAGAAGCAAAAGGAGCTTCAATATGCCAAGGCCCTCCTGAAGGACAAAGCAGAAGGATCTTCAGCATCTTACCGCTTTGATGTCTTAGCTCAACTGGCCAATATCCCGGCCAAGATCACCCTTTACGAGCTCTTGAGACTATCAAAGTCAACAAGAGAAGCTCAGAGAGAAGTTTTAGCTGATGCTGAGGTTTTCATGACCCGGATTCTGGCTGAACCACTGGAGAAGATGAAGAAAACTGCCTCCACGCCTCTCAATATGCCCCTTGCATAACCTTCACTCCTGATGACATGCAGTTAAGGGGAAACATGATAGACCTCTGTACTTCACAGGGTATATTGGACCATCTGAAGTGAGCCGCATTCAGGTGGATTCAGGATCCACGTTGAGCATCATGCCCCGCCGAGTCATGCAGCACTTGAGAATCCCACTCACCGATTGAGCGCCACTCAAACTACCATTTACAGTTTCAACGCCAATGGTACGCGCCCAATGGGAAAGATTAAACTCAAATGTCAGATCAGGGACCTAAGATCCGAGGTGACATGCTATGTTATCGACGCTGAATTTGCTGCAGGGACGACCATGGATTCATCGCAACTTCATCGTCCCCTCCACCCTCCATCAAGTCATGAAGTATGTTGACAGAGATGGAAAAGTCCGAACGTTGATCGCTGAAAGGCATCCGTTTAAGGGGGTAGAAAACTACTTCACAGACTCCCTCCTGTACCAGGATTCTCTGAAGACAAATGAGAATCCCCAACCAGAGGAACCAGACTATGGTAATGAAGCTGATGTCGAGTCAGAGGCAGAAGAAGATTGTCTTTGGGAGTTGAATCCACTTATAACGAGTATTAATAAGCTCGATGTCAATAACATCGCCAATGATGTAGGCGAGTGGTATATTAATGAAGAGTTAAATTTGGCTTACTTTTCAGTGTTTGCTTCTGATTTTGCCATCTGATTGAGGTTTTACCTGCACACAAAAATACAGAATTTCAGATTTAGAATAAAGAGTGCAAGTTTCTCAATTCTACCGTAATAGCAAGTGGCTATACGGGTCGTGATCCACAAGGAGGGACTAGCGATGGAAGCTTTTTTAGTAAGTTTTCTTTTAAGATACAAAGGATGGTTAAAATTCTTCTTTAGTTCTTGTGAAGAAAAGAGAAAAATTAGGTTAAAGTGAGTTAGGAAGAAGATGGTAGATTAAGAAGATGAAAAAACTAAAAATGATATGTACAAAGAAATGGAAAAGGAATGATAAAAGAAGTGGTCGATTGTGATGTTCTAAACTAAAGAATAAAAAGAAAAGAAAGAAACTAAAAGTTACTTACCCCTTTTGTGCTCATATACCTTGGATTCGTAGCTACACTTACCTTGTCTTTGAAGGCGATCAAGCATGACGTGTAGGATCTTCCCCATTCCCGATCTACACTAAGAATAAAAGGATAAACTATACTAGCAAGAGAATAGTTGTTCATCACCATAGGCCATCAAAGGCACTTGCAATGGCGAAACAGTCTCGAGGCTAACAGATTCACTTTGATTGCAATACATTAGAGGAGAGTAAACGAAAACAAGAGTAAGAAGAAAAAAGTAACTTTGATTCAATTCAAATAACAATGGAAGAAGAGATCACTTACACCGGTGTCACCTGCCGTACAAGCTTGCTCTCATTCCTCCATAAAAGTATCATCTCCTCTCAGTTACATAAAGAAAATGAAAATTATATAAAGAAAATAAAAACCTAAGTTGCAAAGAATGAAAAAGTGGACTAAATTCTATCTCTGCATCGTCGCTCTCTGTACGCTCTGAAAATCCCAGTATTTATAGGCAACACCCAACCTATGAGAGCGTATGAAGATAGGGAGAGCAAACGCTCCCTAACTCTCTAACAAAGCCGCGAAAATGCGGATTTGGCTGCATTTTCGCGGCCAGGGTGTGGCCAGGTGGCCACACCCTGTTGGTGGTACTCTCCGGCTTCGCAATTGATGTTTATTTTTTGCTGATTTGCAGTTTAAGTCCGAGATTTTGACAAAATGGCCTTTGATCCTTGGCTTCAACCGATTGATTTGTAGAGATTTATTCTAACTGATTTTCAACCAATCTGAACCGACCTGATTTGCCCTGATATACTGAGTTCGAATTAATTCTGATTTAATTCAGAATTTGATGGGATTTTGGGCTCATTTCTCTTCACTCTCCTTTAGGAATGGGCCTACAAATAAATTAAACAATAATTAGGAAAAAGCAGAGTTTATTTATAATAAGTATGAGAATATGATAATGAATGTGCAATATTAGCGACCGATCACCATCAGATACTAGTACCGATGTAGGTAATGACTCCTAGTCGGCAATAGATGCCCTGACATCATTGCATGTACCAGTGAGATCATCTTTCACAGTATATCAAAGCGTCAATGATGCGCAAGGATCTTTCTTCGAGGTCCCAGTAAGACACAAAGGCCAAAAACTAATCCTTTTCGGAAAAATTGAGTCCAAACCAACGACTTGCGAAGACTCAGAAAGCGAAACAGAACTTCCTCAGTTCTCTCATTACGAGTCAAATGTACTCAGAATGATAGAGAACATGGCGTGTGACCTAACAAATGGTCCTGGCTTGAACTTCGGCAAAGGAAGGAGAAACTGCTCGATCCTTTATTCCAAAAGGGAAAGCCCTTGAATATTATCATTGAACTCGCAGGAGGTTGTGCTATGTGTCAACTCTAATCCCGTCAGCCTCTAAGTGAATAGTCATTATACCATAATCACTCGTCAGACACGTCATCGTGGAGTCAGATATCAGTGTCAACAACATCTTCAAAGAACTTTTGGTAAACATGGTTTCAACAATCCACCCAGAAGATGGAGATGAAGAAGTGATCCAGTCTGATACAGATTCTTGGATCAAATACTTAAATATTCTCTGAGATATTCACTTTAAACAACGCGAACCACCCACAGAGGATAAGGTAACTCAGATTAATCTGAGAGATTAGGCTAATCCTAAGCCTATCTTTATAAGCAAAAACTTATCACCTCCCGAGAAGGAAGATCTGATATCTTTTGTGCGAGAGTATATAGATGTTTTCGCTTGGAACTATGAGGATATGCCTGGGCTCGACCCTCAACTGAGCATGTGCAACAAGCCGTTAAACCTCTAGGTTACCCCTAGATGACGAGTTTTATCTCGTGAGGATTTTCAGTGGATTACACTCACAAAATTCGTAAAGAAAAAGCAAAATGTTAGTATTTTGAAAACACATTTTGAAAGAAAATATTTGAAATATTATTGTAAGTTTTAAGTAATCTATAAGTTATACGAAAACCGAATTTTTCATTCCTAAACTTAGTCTCTATTCAAAAATTTGTTATCAATCAAAGTAAGGAGTCAAATTGTACTTCTCATCTAGTCTATTACTTTACCCTAAGTCATATGCACCTTGTGACCGTGAAAACTTTGACTAAGGGTTCTTTAACTCTAACTCTTATGTCTTATTTATATATATATATTTTGGTGTCCTTATATAACACCCCGCTCCCCGAATACGTACTTAGTTGCGTATTTATATTTTTTGATCGTATTTTTTGATTTACTTCCTGTATTTGTTTTGCATTATGAGTTATTTATATGATCGTTTTGCCTTGGATCTGGATTCGTGAACTCGGAGTCAGCCCTAGTATGAACCGGGAGCCCGATCCTAGAGTATAGCTTGATTTGATCTTTCTGCTATTCTGATTTGACCGATTTCAGTTTCAAATACCATTTTTCAAAATTTTAGATTTTTCATGATTTTCTAGAATTTTCCTGAATTAGGTTGTAAATCTTCAAAACCGGGTCGACCAATACCGCTGCTCGATTCTCAGATTTTTAATTTACAAACGGAGTTGAAATTCTAAAATGGCTTTCCTGTAACTTCTTAAAATTACATTTTCTATTTAAACACTTTTTCTGAGAATTTTCTAAATTTATCGAAATTCCACTGAATTTGGTGTCTGCTAGTATCACTGGTTGATTCCAAAAATTTTACTTTACAATTGGAATCAAATTTCTGAATTTTGCTTTCATATTCCTTCTTAGAATTATATTTTCTCCTTTTAGACATTTTCTGAGATTTTTCAGATTTTATCAAAATCCGGCTGACCCGGTATAGACCGGTGTTGACTGTTGACTTCAGGCTTTTTATTTTGAAAATGTGATTGAATTTTTAAAAACCAATTTCATCAAAAAATTTTATATAATATTATTATTTTTGAAAATTTTTAGGAAGCTTTCCAAACTACTTCATTTTTTGGACTTTTCCGGAGTTTTCGGTGTTTTCCCAGATACCGGAATTTTATCCAGATATTTTACTTTTCTCTTTTCCCATTTTTCTCTCTCCTCGCTAGACGCGAATTTCACCAACCTGAGTTCAACATTTAATGCAGGGATGCTCTCCATACTGTATTTAATGCTTGTCATGCAAGATCAATTCTGAATCTTATCAATCATGCTTTCTTGTCTTTTCTGACCAACGCAATCTCGCGTTTTTTCCTCCTAGACGCGGATCTTATCTCCGCGTCTAACTCTATTTTGCCTTGACGCAGATTTCGTTTCATGGATACGCAAGTCTCATGGGATGAAAGATATGACAATGGCAATATTGTAAATATCTCCATGTCCTTTTATATATACACCCCACTTCCTTTTCTCTCTCTTTCATTTTTTTCTTTCATCTTTTTCCCACCAACAACAGCCAACGAATGGCAGCCCCATAGCCATCGTGAACTCCCTCCTTGGCCGGCCACTCTCCCCTTCATCTCCACCAACTCCTCCACCTTTCTCTCCTCCATCTCCTCCTCCATTCCAACAACAACAACAACCAAAACACCATCTACAATACCATCTTCTTCCTCCATTATCCACCAAAATAACCCATTTCCACCACCACTTTCTCCACCATCTCCACCACCACATACTTCACCTTGGCCACCAACGACCATGCTATCTTCCTCTCCTCGTCGTGCTCTTTCCGACGAGCTATTGCTTCGCTCTCCGAAACTCCTTTTGCAAAACTCCAAAAATCTAAAATGAATTACACTTGCACCCCACTATTGGTTTGGATTTGGAGCTTTGGCCACCCTTTTCGGCCAACTCCAGCCACCTCCGGTAGCCGCCGGCGATCACCAGCCATGGCCGACGACCATCCTCCCTTTCCTTTTCCATTCTTTCCTTCTTTCATTCTTTCCTTCCTTCTTTCTTTCTTTCTTTTCTTTTTCTTTTCCTATCCTTTTCTTTCCTTCTCTGTTTTTCCCCAAAAACTTGCGTCCCCACTCTCACTCTTTCCCTGCGTCTCTCTCACTTCTCCCTGTCTCCCTTTTTCTCTCTGAAAATTGCTGACGTGGATCTCACCCCCGCGTCCAAGCAATTCCTTAACGCGGCCTTCGCGTTTTTGCATGGACGCAACGCGGAGCCCATGCCCGCGTCTGTGTCCTTCTCGTGTCAACACGACGCAGAGCTCATGCCCGCGTCTGTGTTCTTCTCGTGATAACGCGACGCGAAACCCACGTTCGCGTCCGCATTCTTCTCGTGTTATAACTTGAACGTGGGTCTCGAACCTCGCATTTGTGGCATCTACGCGACTGACTCCCGCGTCTGCGACCCCCGTGTCTCACTCTCAAACCCGCGTCCCCCTGTATAGACAATCTCTCCCTGTACTCTCTCTCTCTCTCTCTCTCTCCATGGACTTCTCTCTCTAGCTCTCACTTTCTCTCTCCTCTCTCTCTCTTATTCTCTTTCTCTCTCTTAGTTTTCTCCTCTCTTTATCACTTTCTCTTTAACGCACTGACGCGTTGATTACCTGGATTCTGGAGATCGGGGATTTCACTATGTTTTCTTAAGACTTAGGCGAGTGTTCTCGCTTTCCTCTTGACTTTCCCATTTCATCGGTCTACTTGTATTATTCACGAATTGTGTTGTTTGAAACTAATACCTTCTCTGCAGGTACTCTAACCTCTGGGTACAACCTTTGAGGTTTGAAGTCCTTTGGACTTTCTCTATGCTACGCCTGGTAGGCGGACCTAGCGTCAACACTTTACCGCTTGCTCCGTCCGAGCGTCGTTACCCCGTGCGCATGGCTTCCTTGTGAGCGGAAGTATAGCATTCATACGCTTACTGCGACACGTGTGTCTAACTACGCTGCGAGCGGTAACCACGCCGAGCGTGATAGCATTTAGTGTTGTACATTAGCTTCGCTCCAACTTGCTCAGCTCTGCTTGATTGTGCTCAGCCATTACTCTATCACTTACCAAGTACATGCTTGATATAATAACACTTGACATGCTTTTGCTTGATACCTACCATCTACATGCTAATACCTGACACCTGTCTGTATCACTTGACAACTAACGTGTCATCACCTGACACCGACTTTCTACTACTTGACACTTGCTTCTCATTATGACATAACTTATCACCGCCTCCTGACATATTAATACTTGATCTGTGACTATCACATTTACGAGAATACTATACTTGTTATCCTGTATTATACATACAGTGACCTGAATTTATAGTACTCATGTACTCCAGAATTCCTGATCATGCCTTGCACCTGCTATTCCCGTAAATTGATAATTACATAATAAATCATAAAAAAAAGGAATAACTTGCATCGGGTCGGGGGAACTTGCGGCTATCAATATATGTTCGTGTTTACAGTGGTACTAGGCATGTTGTGCAACTAAAACTTCCGGTCTGACCTGTGGGCCTCCAGGCGACCGAGGGGAGCGCTGGCTCCCTCCTTCTTGGTACTATCTTGATAAAGGGCATCCTATAAGACCCTCCTGATCGCTTGCGGCAGGTTCCGTCCACCAGCAACGGAACAATCCTGGGCCGTGGTCCCGAGTATGTACGGGACCCACTGTAAACATTATTCGTTGATACCCCGTTAGTTTCCAATAACAACCTTGCTTTACTCAGATGTGGATATATGTGCGCTGGGACGCTAGTTCACATATCTAGACATCGGGGTAAGACGAGTAATAATAATAGTAATAAAAGATGCCAGCTAAGAATCTGTAATATGCCTTGCCATATTTGCTTGTATCGGATTTTACTTCGGATTTCCGGTTTTATGATTATTATACTATACCTGTTCATATCCTGCCTTCTACTTGTATTCTATCCCACCTGTCTCCTGCTCTTATCTGATCATACTATGAGTCTTCCCTGCTTGATATCATATGCTGTATATCTACTTGCCCCTGCATGCTTGTACCCACGATACGGTTTTCAATGCATGCTTATAATTCGGATTTATCGATACACGTGTGCTTATCTATGCTCGCCATCTGGCTTTCGCATCACCACTCGCCGGGGAGTTCTGACTCCTCCGGATCCTCATGTCCAGGTCATGGAGCTTGCAGCGTGTGGATTCTCCCAGTTGTTGATCAGAGTGGCGCAGCGGTAGCATGGATCTCCAGCAGACCGTTCAGAGCCTTATCCTTCCAGGCCCCCTGTTCGGCTCCAGAGTTTTCCTGTTGTGACTCTGAGCCTCCATTTGTACTGTTCATACATGTACATCTCTTTATATTCTCGCATTTGCGTCTGTTGGTGATGTAATATTCTTGTAATATTTATCACTTCCTGTGATAACTTTGTAATTGTACTCACATGTTGGAATGTATAATGCACCACGTGCTTCCGTACTCTGATTCTTGCCTGTACTGATGCTTAGCGTATATACGTGAGGGTATTTCTGACCTGCGTATATACGTCACAGTAACGTCTCCGTACCTACCGGATCGGGGCGTTACACCTTAGTTCTATTAGGCTTTCTAATCTGTCCATGTAACGAGCTTTTAATTGATGACTCCCAAACCAAACGGTCTTAGGGCACCGGTGAGAAAACACCCAAGGACTTAAGGACTCGAGCAAACAAGGCCACAAAACTAAGGATTTTATTATATGAACCACTTTTAGGCGTGAATACTTATACTTTATTAGGCACAAACACCCAGCTTAATCAGAGGATTTATATATATATATTTTTCTCAAACTTATCTAATCATCTTTCGCATAAATACCAAGGCTTACTTAGGCCAAAACACCTAGCTAATCAATAATTAGATTTGTTTATCTTTTATATATATTTTTTTTTCTTTTTTTTCTTTTTTTATTTTTATTTATTTATTTTTTTATAAAAGGCATAAGAATCTTTATTTTTGAACCCTAAGTGTGTAAGTGTATGAAGTGTGCATATTTCATTAAGGTAAAGATCAAGACTAAATTACTTTGACAAATTATCTTTCTAACCCTAAAAATCAAACAAATAATCTTATTTTGACCAAGTATAAGAAATCCTAATTTTGATTTTCCTATTCCTTAAAATTGACTTAATTTCTTACAAAAATATGTCAAAGTATTGTTTCTATTTTCAAAAAGTTTTTTAAAAGTAAAGAAAATGTTAATTTTTTTTTATTTTTAATAAAAAAAAAACCTAAGTTATGTTAGAACCCTCCCCCACACCTATCTCATACATTATCCTCAATGTATGAATTAATGCATGGATGTATGAAAAAGAAGAAAAGGAAGGAAAATACTACCTTAAGGTGGTAGTTCCGGTGGTGGTCTGATTGGTCCACGAAATGCGACCCAATCAACTTTTCGTAGAGTTCGGAGGAACCCACCAGAAATCTCTCTTATATAACCCACTAAAATGATGAAAATTTCATAATCAATTTCGGAGTCAATTTTGTCAGCCGCCTTGTCCCAAAATGGAGTGTGAAAAGATAGAATGATTGACTTGGACTTAGGAAGTACGAGACCAATACCGACTCAGAAAAGTGACTTAAGTCAAGTAAAAGTTTAGGAATCAAGATTGGTTTAGGAAGTGGGTCCAAATCAAGAAGTTGAAACTCAAGTCCACATTCATTTTCCCAAATGGAATGTGACTTAATATTGGTGATTCAAGTTCAAGAATGACAGGTATGGGAATCAAAACTGACTCTAAAATATTACTCAAGTCGGGTAACAAAATAGGAGTCAATATTGATTCGAGAATTTGAACTGAATCACAAAATTGAGAATCTAGGTCACATTTCTCATTGAGTTCAATTTCATAAAAATGAGAACATGCCGATTTATCAATGGGAGTTTCAAAAGTATGAAATTGATCAAGTTCAATATGATGATCATCAAAGATGGGCGATTCAATTTCATTATGAATTGACACATGATCCAATGTTGACTCGGGGAAAAGATTGAAATCAGGTGAAGATACCGGAGTCATAATTAAACCAGGAAGTAGAATTGAATCACTAAGTTGAGGTTCATGATCATATTCATTCTCAATTTTAATTTCAGGAAAAGGATAACTTGTTAAACTATCAATATCACTTTCAAAATTTAGAGTTTGGGCAAGTTCAAATGATTGTGCTGAAATTGAACCTTGTTTTCTAAAACAACATGACTCTTTGGTTCTAACAGAATGGTTAGCAACATCAGAACTGGCCAAACGGTGAGAACGTAGAGTTTGGACCATTATATCTATGTCATGATTACGAGCGTTTTGAGCCTGAGTCATGACTTCAAGCATCTTTTCATAGTTGATTGGTTCATCGTTTTGTTGCAATTGGTCTTGAAAAGATGAAGTGTTATTTTAGAATTGATGGTGAAATTATGAGTCCATCAGATTTTGTGATTGTTGTTTGGACTCACGCATACTCATTTTCAAAATTGATGGTTTTCTATTTTGCATTGGTGGAACTGAGTATGAATCTTGAAAATATTGTGGACAACGTGGATAAGGAGGACAAGTTGGTTGAAAATTGGGCTCAGGGGAGGTGAATCCCATTGACTCTGTGAAGAGTTGAAATTATTCTGAAAATTATGGTCATAAGATTGGGGGCATGGGTTATATTGATTCGGATAAGACCAATCCGGTACACTATGTTGGTTAAAGTTATAATATGTCAAGTTGGTAATATTCGAAAAAGAGGTTAGTGTGTAATATATATTACCATTAAAATTGAAAAAATTATTATTATAAGTCATATCACACAAGAAATGTCAAACACAAAAAAAAAAAAAAAACAAACAAACAAATAAGCAAATAAATAAAAAAAATTCTAAACTAAGTTAGGGTAGATCTTTGACCTAGACGACTCCTAACTGATTAGACTGTCCACAGGAGGTATATTGCAGACTTTGACCACAAGCTAATCAGCCAGGTCAGGGCAAGATTGGTGGGAGGTATCTGCGCAAAAGTGACGGACCTAATTAAGCCAAACCACCAGCCTTCGGGGTTTCGCTCCTCAATCCCTTTCCTTAGACACTGATTTGGCAGGAGTCAAATTCTAACATCTTTCCCCTTAGGATAATCTCCTAATTGAGTTCGAGATGTCCCTAGGGCCAACGTCTACTCAGTTTTAGTTAGGATTGAGTTAGTGAGTGAGGAGATTGTTTGTGGGCTAAGAGAGGGTAATGACTTCCCCACCTTATCTTGTTTATAGGACAAGCCCTTAAGATTGATTGTGTAAGGTGTGCAGGATAAAGAAAAGTAACATTTAACAAGTAAATAATCACTCAAGAATATTTTCTAAACTATATGCCATGCAAACGTACCTTTTCTCCAGCACTCTTCAAAGTAATGTAAAATGTAAACCAATTAGACACGTGCCTAAATGTAAAGTCTAAACCATTTTTAGAATTTAACAAACATCATTTTACTGTTGAGTTTAGAAAGTAAATACAGTGAGACAAATAAGAAAATCGATAGATACAGATATTAAACTTTGCACTACAGCCAACTTGCAAAAAATACAGGTTAGTAGTTCACTCAGATTGCCACAGGAATGTAGCAAATCTGAGGGCTTTTTGGCTCTGCTTTCTTGAGTAGAGTCCAAGGCCACTTATATGTCCACTGTAGCAAAAATTCCTTGTTGTCAAAACTGTATATCAAGAACAAAAAAAAGTTAACCAAAAATATAAATCTAAAAAGAGAATAACTTATCGTCCCTCCCCGGCAACGGCGACAAAATTTGATTGAGGTTTTACCTGCGCACAAAAATACAGAATTTCAGATTTAGAATAAAGAGTGCAAGTTTCTCAGTTCTACCGCAATAGCAAGTGGTTATGCTGGTCGTGATCCATAAGGAGAGACTAGCGATGGAAGCTTTTTAGTAATTTTCTTTTAAGATACAAAGGATGATTAAAATTCTTCTTTTAGTTCTTGTGAAGAAAAAGAGAAAAATTAGGTTAAAGTGAGTTAGGAAGAAGATGGTAGATTAAGAAGATGAAAAAACTAGAAATGATATGTACAAAGAAATGGAAAAGGAATGATAAAAGAAGTGGTCGATTGTGATGTTCTAAACTAAAAAATAAAAAGAAAAGAAAGAAACTAAAAGTTACTTACCCCTTTTGTGCTCATATACCTTGGATTCGTAGTTACGACTTACCTAGTCTTTGAAGGCGATCAAGCATGACGTGTAGGATCTTCCCCATTCCCGATCTATACTAAGAATAAAAGTACAAACTATACTAGCAAGAGAATGATTGTTCATCACCATAGGCCATCAAGGGCACTTGCAATGGCGAAGCAGTCTCGAGGCTAATAGATTCACTTTGATTGCAACACATTAGAGGAGAGTAAACGAAAACAAGATTAAAGAAGAAAAAAGTAACTTTGATTCAATTCAAATAACAATGGAAGAAGAGATCACTTATACCGGTGTCACCTGCAGTACAAGCTTGCTCTCATTCCTCCATGAAAGTTTCATCTCCTTTCAGTTACATAAAGAAAATGAAAATTATATAAAAGAAAATAAAAACTTAAGTTGCAAAGAATGAAAAAGTGGACTTAATTCTATCTCTGCATGGTCGCTCTCTGTACGCTCTGAAAATCTCAGTATTTATAGGCAACACCCAACCTATGAGAGCGTATGAAGATAGGGGAAGCAAACGCTCCCCCTAACTCTCTAACAAAGCCGCGGAAAAATTGAGTCCAAACCAACGACTTACGAAGACTCAGAAAGCGAAACAGAACTTCCTCAGTTCTCTCATTACGAGTCAAATGTACTCAGAATGATGGAGAACATGACGTGTGACCTAACAAATGGTCCTGGCTTGAACTTTGGCAAAGGAAGGAGAACACTGCTTCGATCCTTTGTTCCAAATGGGAAAGCCCTTGATTATTATCATCGAACTCGCAGGAGGTTGTGCTATGTGTCAACTCTAATCCCGTCAGCCTCTGAGTGAATAGTCATTATACCATAATCACTTGCCAGACACGTCATCTGGGAGTCAGATATCAGTGTCAACAACATCTTTAAAGAACTTTTGGTAAACATGGTTTCAACAATCCACCCAGAAGATGGAGATGAAGAAGTGATCCAGTCTGATACAGATTCTTGGATCAAACACCTAAATATTCTCTGAGATATTCGCTTTAAACAACACGAACCACCCACAGAGGATAAGATAACTCAGATTAATCTGAGAGATTAGGCTAATCCTAAGCCTATCTTTATAAGCGAAAGCTTATCACCTCCCGAGAAGGAAGATCTGATATCTCTTGTGCGAGAGTATATAGATGTTTTCGCTTGGAACTATGAGGATATGCCTGGGCTCGACCTTTAAGTGGCTATGCATCGTCACAACATCAATCCAGATGCAAAGCTCATTAAGCAACAACAACGGCGGTTCCGCCCGGAGATAATGGAAGTAATCTAGTCGGAAGTCAATAAGCTTATAGACTCTGATTTTATCAGGGAAGAACAACACCCTGATTGGGTGGCTAATATCGTCCCCGTTACCAAGAAGAATGAAAAGATATGAGTTTGCATCGATTTTCGTGACCTAGATGAGGTGTGTCCTAAAGATGATTTCCCCCTTCCAATCACGGATGTCATGATCGACAACACATGTGGGTTTGAACGGATATCCTTTATGGATGGATTCTCTGAATACAATCAAATTAAGATATATCCTGACGATGAGAAGCATACATCTTTTAGGACACCATTAGGAGCGTATTGCTAGACTGTCATGCCCTTCGGATTGAAGAATGCGGGAGCGACATACCAGAGAGCTATGACGCAATTTTTCACGAGCATATATGCAAAAACAGTGGAATGCTACATAGATGATATAGCAGTGAAAAGTCGTGCCAAAGACGATCACATAGCAGATCTGAAGACAGTATTCGATATCATGCGGGCTCATCAATTGAAGATGAATCTCACCAAATCTTTCCTGGGAGTAGCCAGCGGTAAATTTCTCAGGTTTGTCGTGACATTCAAAGGAATTCACCTCGACCCAGAGAAAGTCCACGCTGTCCAGAAAATGCAACCTCTAAGGAATCTTAAAGAGCTTAGAGGATTGTAAGGAAGACTGGCCTATATCCGGAGATTTATCTCAAATCTTTCAAGACGATGCCAATACTTCACCAAATTGAAGAAGAAAAGTGTTTCATTCATTCGGGATGATGCTTGCCAACAAGCGTTCGAGGAAATCAAGTGGTACCTCATGCATCTACCTGTCCTTACAGCTCCGGTGTCAGGAAAACTTTCCTGATATACATTCGAGCTATGGATCATTCTCTAGGAGCTTTGTTAGCCCAGAATAATAATCAGGGACATGAGCAGGCAATCTATTACCTGAGTAGAACAATGATCGGAGCTGATCATTGATACAACCCGATCGAAAAAGAATGCTTGGCGTTGGTATTTACCGTCCAGAAGATGCGACACTACTTGGTAGGCCAAACCATACACGTCATATCAAAAGTCAATCCTTTAAGATTGCTTATGACGAAACTATCATCACTGAATGATCGATTGGCAAAATGGCCATATTGCTCTCGGAATATGAGATGCAATTCCTGCCACAAAAAGTTATGAAGGAACAGGCAGTGGCAGACTTCTTAACTGAGCACCTAGATCCAAGAACGATCAAACTTTATGAAGCTCTCCCATACGAGCTTACGTTGAATATTTATATATTTTATTGATATGCATAAGCTAAGAGGGAGCTTCTATGAAGCCTATCCTTAATCAATGCATATATAACCTCATAATTTTGTCATCATAAAAAAGGGGGAGATTGTTGGCCGAAAGACCCTTCACCTTAGTTTTGATTATGACTAACTTATGAAATTAAGTTACTAATGGTCTTGTATTTATTAAGTTTCAGATATTGATCAAGATCTTAGTAGGTGTTTTGTTTCAACAAAGTATTCAAAGTCAAGTTTTGGAGCTAACACGTGTAGATTCAAGAGCTCGCGCGTTAAGATCACATCTAGTACTCGGATGGAGTCAATATCTTTGGATCGAGTTTGGATCAAGTCAACTTGGACAAGAAGACTTGTATCTAGATTTGTTTTAGTTTAGATCTTGTATAAGAATAGCTTAGTTTTGATATGCTCAAGTTTACACACACACAAGTTTAAAAGTGTATTGGTTTCAGTTTAACCGTTTGGAATTTTTAAGAATATGTCTTTCGTTTTCATGAACAGATAGAATCAAAAGAAACATGGTTTAACGTATATTAGATTTTATCCATATACATCTATGTTTCATATTGGCTAAAAACTTATTTTGATGAGTGTAGTTCATGGTTTTAAGTTTTGTTTTTTAACAAAACTTATTTTGAGATTTAATGTCCAAAACATAGATATATCATTTACTATGAGCATTGATTCTATCCATACACACTAAGCTTAAAAATTGTTAAAATATCTTATTTTTGTATTTGAACAAGTTTTGAAAAAATCGGTTTTCCATTTCAAAGTTTAAGTTTTAGAAAATATCGTTTTTGGTTTAAGTCTTAATTTCTGTGCCTCAAAAATAGTTCAAATAGTTTGTAATATATGTTGATTTTTGATCACACATATTTGTACTTTAAATATTTACATGAACTTATTTTTGTGAAATTTATGAAGTTTTATGGGATTTTATAGGTACTTAAAGGCCAATATTTCATAACCGATAAACCCTGTCCCTGGCCTACTGGCGGTCGACCGACCGGTCGATCGGACCAGAGCTCGGTCGGTTGACCGATGTGCATAAGGACGCGCACAAGGCCATGTCTATATGGCCGGTCGACCGCACGGTCGACCGACTGTCACTACCCAACTCTTGGGTAGGCACGGTCGACCGGGTGGTCGACCGACAGGCAGTTTTGCCAATGGGGCGGTCGACCGATGGCTCAAACGGTCGAAATCCGATCGTTGGCTGGTCGACCGAACGGTCGACTGATAGCCTGTTTTTTGCAGTTTTTGACCCCAATGGCTAGTTTTTCCAAAACCCTATATATATAGGTTTTGGGGTCTGTTTTCAATAAGATTTTCAAGAACAAAAATTCTCCACTTCTCAAGTGTTTTTAGTAAGTTTTAAAAAGAAGTTTTGTGCCAAAAATTCTTATCTTTATTTGTTTTCAAAGTTTTGAAAAAAATCAAAGAAAATCAAGTGTTTGGGAATTCTAGTTTTGTTCTTTATTTCTCTATCAATTCAAGAGTTTTTCTCAAGTATTTTCTTTGTGTTTTCTTTTTCAAAAGCTTTGTGCACTCACATACTTGAGCTTTTCATTGCAAATATATCCTCTAGGATCTTATATTGTAAAAGGTTGTATTTGTGGTCTTTTAAGATCACCAAGAGTTGTTTGTGATCCTTGAGATCACCAAGTTGTATCTTTTCTTTCCTTTGACTTTGTGCCTTCCCTCTTGTGTAAAGATTATTGTGTTTGAGAGAGGAGTTGTGTATTCCCGGTGTTGAGTTGTAATTCCTCGGTGGAGGTCCCTTTGTAGAAGGTCCTGTGTGGACATAGTGAAAATCCTTCTGTGTGAAGGCGGGGACGTAGAGTAGTGGCTCGAACCTCGAAACATATCCCTGTGTTTGCGTTTGATCTACTTTCTCTCAACTCTCTCACTTTTATATCTTGCATTGCTATACATTGTTCATATGCATATACATGTTAGATATTGTTTGTGTACCCACACTTGTATTCAGCCAAGAGAGCTATTGAAACACCTCACCGGGAACTCACTCTTGGTTACACATAGTGTGTTAGTAATTTAGTTTTTAATTCCGCATCATTTGACATTAGAGTAGCACCAATCTATTCACCCCCTTCTAGGTGTACTTTCAAACTCAACTTTGATCAAACCCTTTATAAACATGATTTGGAATTGAATAGTATTACAAACAAATCGGGCCATTTGATTTCTTCCCTGTTTTCTGAGGCATTGCAAGATATCCTCAGAGCTAGCAATTTTTAAGAGGTCGTTCGAGCTGGATATGACCGCCTGCTAGATGCGCCAAGCGCGTGGGCACTTGAAAAAGATATGCTCCATAGACTCAGTGTCGAGCAAGCAAATTGCACAGTTCCGGTTGAGTTGCAGTCCTTGTTGGGCAAGATTTGCTTGGACCGACATGATGTCGTAAGCGACCCTCCAAAGCAAACTTCTTACCCATGACGTTGCTCTCTCCTCAATCTTGATCCGCGAATTACTTTGAGTCGGGAGCCAGGTTGAGGGTAGAGCAACATTGAGAACGAAGGAGAAAAGTAAAATAAGAAATAAAAATATATAAATAAGTGGTGATTGGGAGGAATCTGTTTATACTGATGTGAATGAGACTGTAATAAATAAAATTATCAAAATGAGTTTTTTTTAATTACGAGACAAAGTGAGTGATTATAATTTTTTTTTTCCTATTGCTTGTGAAAGCTGGCAAGGGTCTGAACAGAATATTTAAATATCTAGAAGCATTTAATTTAAAAAAACAATGGGCCCCGTGGCCGTCAAATAGTCAGCACACAGAGAGAGAACCACACATTGCTCAATTCCAAATACACGTGGCAGAAACTACCACCTTTCAATCAGCAACAGACTTGTGGCCTTGCAATCCGCGTTCTCTCTCAAAAATCCCCCTCGCATTTTTACCACCACTCAAAATAAAATCCTATACATTTACCCAGCGTTTACTGTAAATTAACGAAATCGCCACCATATGAACCTCTTAAACACCGGCAGAAAGATAGGCGTTTCGTAATTAATTTAAAATGCAGGGGCGTGAGATAACCCTCTTGACCTTCTATTAATAATCTCTCACCGCTAGCTCTTTTCTCTTGCAACGGGCTGAGAGTCTCTCTGCTCTGCGCTACCCTCTCGCATTGGAGAGCTCCAGAGAAACTCCCTCCCTTTTCCCTTTACTCAAACAAGCCTTTGTTTCTCTTGAACTGTTTAATCAAATTCGGTTGAGACGTCGACGGCGATGGATCTCAGCGTTAAGATCAGAGCAGTCGATCTTCGGTCGAGTTTTCTCTCAGGCTCGGCGGTTCGCCCTCGATCGCATCGGATTCGAACTCAGTCCAGGCAATTTCAACTATCTTTCTCTAAAAAAGCTTTCTTTACTAACTTTATGAGGGTTTCTGCTCGGGCCGCGACCGAAACCGCGGTTTCAGAAGCAGAGACCGAGATTGACATCGAATCCCTCTTCTCCGAGAGCTCGGTTGATGAGAGCTCTAGGAAACAAGGGAAAAAGAAGTCGAATACCGGCGCTTCGAGCATTTCCTCTGGTATTAGGTTAGAAAACATCAGTAAGAGCTTTAAGGGAGTGACTGTGTTGAAGGATGTTAGCTGGGAGGTCAAGAGAGGGGAAAAAGTTGGGTTAGTAGGTGTTAATGGTGCCGGGAAAACCACCCAATTGAGGATAATTGCGGGGTTGGACGAGCCGGATTCTGGGAATTTGATCAAAGCGAAAGAGAATATGAAGATTGCATTTTTGAGCCAGGAATTCGAGGTTTGTGCGAGTAGGACGGTGAAAGAGGAGTTCTTGAATGCTTTCAAGGAGGAGATGGAAGTCGCGGAAAGGTTGGAGAAAGTTCAGAAGGCATTGGAGGGGTCAGTGGAGGATTTGGAGCTGATGGGGAGGTTGTTGGATGAGTTAGATTTGCTACAGAGAAGGGCACGAGATGTTGATTTGGATGCCGTGGATGTGAAGATTAACAAGTTGATGCCGGAGTTGGGATTTGCACCAGAGGATTCAGACAGGTTGGTGGCTTCGTTTAGTGGTGGGTGGCAGATGAGGATGTCTCTTGGGAAAATTCTACTTCAGGTAAATTTCAGGAATGTTTTCTTTATGCATGGTATAAAGCAAAGTATGCTTCAAATTTTGTTAGATTGTCTAAATTGTCTAATGCCATCATTATGAAGAACAGAAACTGAATATGGACTTGATACAACAATTATTAGTTCATGTGGCTGCTATAGTTGCTTTTAATTATCTGCCTGTGTCAGTTCCAGCAGCTTTATGACTAGAATTCAGCCTACCTGTCCAGAAACATGCCTAGTCTTGGGTAGCACCTGAGCCGTCTTGGTTAGTTCATGTACATAGTGAAAGCTATCCGAATAAAAGAGAAATTTGAAGAGTTAAGGAAGTCAAGAGAGGAGAACAGAAGACATAAAGAAGAGGAAGAAAAAAATTGTATGAAATTCTTAGAAGGGCTTGGCCCACACTAAAACTGCTGTTTCTAAACTACCGGATTAGGCACCCCTCCTGCGCTTATTCTCTTTCAAATTACAAAGTAGCAAATGCAGCATATGATCAAAGCTTAAGACACAAGTATATGATTGTTGTTCTCTCTTCCAGTATGCTTCCAGTATCCATTCCAATGTCCATACTGTTTTGTTGTGTTGATTTCTATGGGGGCAATGTTTTATTTTATCATTACCCTTCCTTTATACTGTCATAAACTGGGCCACATTCTTGCTCTAGCATGATTGTTTCGATATTTGGGTATCTATTAAAGCTAGCCTTTGTGATTTTCGTTCTTCATAGTGTTCTAGTATGCACTCTTTGATTTCATATCGTAACTTGCAGGAACCTGATTTGCTACTTCTTGATGAGCCTACAAATCATCTTGATCTTGACACTATTGAGTGGCTGGAACGCTATCTGCAGAAGCAGGCTGTCCCAATGGTTATCATATCCCATGACAGAGCTTTCCTGGATCAAGTATGCACAAAATTGTAGAAACAGACATGGGAGTTTCCAGGACGTTTGTGGGAATTATTCTGAGTATGTTCTAGCAAAGGCATCGTGGATAGAAGCTCAATACGCTGCATGGGAAAAGCAACAAAAGGAGATTGAACATACAAGGGAATTAATAAACAGATTAGGAGCTGGAGTTAATTCTGGGAGGGCTTCTAGTGAAGAAAAGGTAGTTCTTAATGTCTTCTGTTTGAGCATTTGTTTTTACAGCCAACTAGCCAATATTATGAAATGTTTGTGTTGGTTACAGATTGGATAATTTACAAATTCCTTCACATTTTCTAGTATATCGATGGTCTGAACATAAATTATGATATTTGATCATTCTATAACGAGCTAGAAAAGTTTCAGTGATGTATATACAAATCTGGATCTGATCATCAGATCTATTTGTCATATAACATTACTTTGCACCTTAATGAGGCGTTCTTTCCACATCTGAAAGTTAATATATTTGCTCATTGCAGAACATTGCTAACCATTGCGAGCAAGATCATATACACTGCTAGCCATTATAACCAAGCTTGATCTCATCTAGGTAGATGACTCCTTTATTCATTTCTCACCTTTAATTGTTGTCATGTCTCCAACATTTCATTTCAAATCAATTCTCTATTTTTTTTTTTTTTTTAACTTTTCATGGTAATATTCAGCCTTTTTTATCAACTACTTGTTTTACTAGTTATCAACTTACATTGATTGATTTTGATATATGATCATCTTAATTTGCTTCTGGTCCTCTACAATGACCTTGGTATTCGTCAATTGGAAGCTAGTAGTCTTGTCAGTGATGCTAAGAAAGATATTGGAAGTATACAACAGGCTTTTTAAAGACTGATTTTCATATTAAAGATTTACTGCTATTTAGAAGTCATGTCCTCATCTATATCTATCTATTTGATCAGCTTCAACCATTGATCTTATTTTCGAATCAGATGTAGAATATACTAATCACAGAAGAACTGTACCATATAAGAGTTTCTTCAAACCTTTCCAAATGACCTTTCCAAGTACCGCATTGTAGGAGCCAAATTAGAAAAATCATTATGGTAAGATGGAGAATCCGACAAATTTATCCTATTTGAGGCCTTTTGAGATTGGCACTTAATCTTATATCTCTTCCCACATTGTCTTTTGCAAAATATGATGGAAGTTTCTGACACATTTCATGAAAGAAGATACTTTGGTTTGGTTGTGTCTTTTTTGGTTCAAAAACCAAATTATTCTGCACTGATGCAACCCTGAACTTTGTCGATGTTCTATTTGTTTCTGAAGAATTTCTGACAGAAGATACAAGTTTCATGAGTTTGGTCCTTGTTTCAAATTTTCAATATTACCATGTGTATTTCCAATCCATTATGCATGAACAATGTTCTATGTTTTGACGCATGTTCTATTTCTACAACACCAATTGATGCTTCCCATGTTTAGTTGTACATGAAGACTTGGCTTCCAATAGTAAAAGTACTGCCAGATAATGAATCTTGAAAGGCTTTATGGAGATAAGTCTGGCTTGGGCCATTGAATAATTTGTTTGACGTGCTATAAAGTCGTTTGCTACTACTGCTTATATGGTTTCTACTTTCTGGTCATTGATTTCAGTTCTATTTTGATTCTGTCTACTTTTATCTGCTTTGTTTTTCCTTTTAGATATATATCCTAAGCTCTTGACAGTTCTCTAACAATTCCACTGATGCAATATTTATATCAGAAATTAGAAAAACTTCTTGAAGAGGAGAAAATCGAGAAGCCTTTTATAAGGAAACAGATTAAGTTCAGATTTCCTGAGCGTGGAAGAAGTGGGAGAACTGTCTTAATGATAAAGAATCTCCAATTTGGGTACGGAGATGAGGTTAGTAAACCTTAGTTAGGCAGGATTTATGGTATAATTCTTTTAACAGAAGAGGATCATGCACACAAACATAGCAAAAATTTATAGATTTGACGAATTTGGTATTTGTAGTGAACATCACTTACTTTCATGTTCAGATGCTGTTTAACAAGGCAAATCTCTTGGTTGAGAGAGGTGAAAAGATAGCTATTATTGGTCCAAATGGTTGCGGAAAGAGTGCCCTACTTAAATTGATTATGGGTTTGGAGAAGCCCAAGGGAGGTGAAGTTTCACTTGGCGAGCATAATGTATTGCCAAATTATTTCGAGCAGAATCAGGTACGTTAATTTTTCTTTGGTTCACCTCCTGTTACAGAAAGAAAGGGGAAAAAACAGAAAAGGAAAAATGAAGAAAGATTGTATGCTTATCATTTTTTGTCTTTATCAAACTAATAAATATTGCTGAACAATACTTTGTACTCTTACTGTGACTATACCTAGAATCCTAAGATTCATTAAGACTTATTTTAACCAGTCCAGATATATAATATAAATCATTCTGACTGTATTTTTTTTTTTTTTGAAATCTATATTAAGTAAAACATTATAATTCTGTACCAGGCAGAAGCACTTGATTTGGAGAAAACTGTGCTTCAAACTGTGGAGGAATCTGCTGAAGACTGGAGAGTTGATGATATAAAAGGACTCCTTGGTCGTTGTAACTTCAAAGCAGACATGCTTGACAGAAAGGTCTCACTTTTGAGTGGTGGAGAGAAGGTATGCATTCTATGAGTCTTTGAGATCTTCATGTGCTGACTCCTCTTACGCGTTTGAAGTCTTCTTTTATTTCATTTTGTTTGCTGAAGGCTTTTGCTTCTTTTAGTATAAATAAATCTTCACATGCCTCCGGACTAAGGTTTTTCTAAATGTTAATTATTTTGATGACACACAGATTTCACTCAGGTTTCTGTACTTTTCTTGCCATATGTTATTGTTTACCTTTCTATACATCCTTCGAGCCACCTTTAATTTATTGAGTTCTTGGTAAAAAGTGCTTCAGGGTGGTGGGTGCTTCATGAAATTTCCAAGTGATTTCTTCTTCAGAATTCATTCGTCTGAAGTTGATTCTTATGGAAAACAAAATATTTTTTTGAAGAGACTTGTAGAGCATTGGTTAGGTTTTTATTTCTTTTCTTAAACACACTCTATAAATGACCCAAAGTTCACTCAGTTGTCTCAGATTCCTGTTCATGTGTATTTATTTCTGCTTTGCTGATAACTCGCTGCATATTGTCTACCTTTAGGCTATTTCTTTTGATATTATACAGTTTACTTGCATTATCTTACAAGTCGGTCAGCTTTTGCATTTGAGGTCATAACATGAGTTCTGTAATGTTCCATTATTGGAGAAATGTTATTTGTTGCTTGAGCTGTGTTACACTTCATTTTGCCTCCTTTGTAGTTTCTGTTGTTGTCAGATTGGTGCCTATATATCAATCAAGGTTTTAACTTTATGAATAAACTTCTGGGTGCAGGCAAGACTTGCTTTTTGCAAGTTCATGGTTAAACCATCTACCTTGTTAGTTTTGGATGAACCAACCAACCATTTGGATATCCCAACCAAAGAGATGTTGGAGGTATGAATCATCCACCTTTATTCTCTATCAGATTGAATTTGTGAATTTAAGCTGAATTGGGTCGTGATCAAACAGGAGGCCATAGCAGAGTACAAAGGCACGGTCATCACAGTTTCTCATGATCGATACTTCATAAGACAAATAGTTAACAGAGTTGTGGAAGTTAGTGATAAGAATTTGCAAGACTATTCAGGCGATTACAACGTAAGTATTTTTTCCTTCTGTTATGTATGAATTGCTTTTGGGTCTTCATGTTTCATATAGTTGGTTGGACCCTTTTGGCTCCAGTCCTAAGAAGAAAAGGAAAAGAGAAAAGGAGTTCCCTTGGGAAGCGCAACTTAAGCAACTGTCTGCACATTTTTGGTTTAAATGGTTTTTTTATTCTTATTTTTTACTTCTCAGGGGAATAAAAAAAGGAAGAAATATTCTGCCACCATAGTCTAGACATGCCCAGTGTTTGTTAAAGATCATTCTCAAAACAACATTTTTGTGCAAGAATATCAGATTTAATCTTAGATGATATTTCCTGTGTCGTATGTTTGAGATCCATCGTGTATGTTGAATGATTATAAATTCCCTAAGTAGCACAGGAAACAATGGAGTTTAGGTGAACTGCAGATAATTTGTAGCTTTGTGCTTGTCTGTATGTTCTGTGTTTTGCAGACCGCATCGCTGCTATCTAATTAGAAGAAAGGATCCTATAGACATGATTGTAGTTAACAATTTCATATCCGTATTGATTCAACATTTTGTTAACAACTGCGAAGAATCTTGGTTAGCAAAAAATAAAAACACTACTTCCCAATCATATTTGTTTTCTTCAAGAACAACCATAAAGTGCCTGATTTTTAATGTTGCTTGGAAGTCTATTTTAACTGGGGTGGATGTCCTGCAAATTGAATGACCTTCGTTTGCTAATATTGTTTCTTCATTTATGTGAGTTACATTTTTTACCTTATTATGATGAAATAATACAAAGTCATTTGTTCTCATTGCAGTATTACTTGGAGAAGAACCTTGAAGCAAGAGAGAGAGAATTAGAACGGGAGGCCGAGCTCGAGGAAAAAGCCCCAAAATTAAAAGCCAGATCTAAAATGTCAAAGGTAACTGATGTTCCATGCTCTGCTTAGTTTTAATCTTAAACGTAGGAAGTTAAGAGAGATCAACTCAAGTGTTTTTCTTCTTGATAACCAGGAGGAGAAAGCAGCCAGAAAGAAACAGAAAATGATGGCTTTTCAGCAAGCAAAGGCGAAATCGAAAGGATTGAAGAATGCGAAACGCTGGAAATGAGACTATATTGTCAAAGAAAAAGTTGCAAGTAAAAATGGACTATGCATTTGTACATAATACAAACATTTTGCAAATGAAAATGTATACCCTTTGTTAGGCGCAAAAGGAGAATCACAGTTCTTTCATCTGTTACCCTTTTAGTTCAATTGTTAGTTCCACCAAATTTGAACTGTTCAAGCTACAGAAGCTGTGCTCTTGGTTGGAGAAGGAAAAGATAATTTATCACTGCATTACATCCCACATTTTTAAGGAAAAATCACCCAGAAAGAAAAAAAATAGAAAATAACCTTGATGTGATTGAACTTTTTCTTGAATTTTTCTGAGATTCCATTTCAGGTCGAAATATTGTTGGTTTCTGGAATCAATCTGAAAACTAATCAATATCACTGAAATATCAACAATCTAATTGGCCAGGTCGGTAAATATTAGGCGGGAGGTTTTCCGTTCAATAGAACGTTCCTTAATTTAAGAACCACCTTTCAATTTCCTTCCTTGGTTAAACATTAATTAGACTGTTATAAATCAGTCTCAATATACTGAATATCAGTATATCCGTTGTATAAAGAAATTAATTCACTTATACAGTACTTGGAGTGAGGTACGCTTAGAGCGAATCTCCTTAAGACAATTACGTCCCCCGCATCGGTGCTAACGGGTTACTGGACGCTGGTCTCCCAAGATACAACACTCCTTCACGGTATTTGGATAGCACTACCAAATCATCGTACGGTCGAACCGTAGTTAACCAGTACCTTCACAGGATTGATGAAGCAGCGGGACAAAGACAAATTTCGGGAGCATATTTGCCTTTACTTTGGAGGAGCACCCACTGTAGAGGAAGAAGGAAGGTTGAAAAATATTCTTCTTCGGAAGTCCCAGATTCAGACAACAAATTCTATTAAAGAATCTGTTGAATTTTCTGAGCCCTCTTTCAGAACGATTTTTTGCAGAATCTCTTTTGGAAGTCGCTTCGGAAACTGAATTTCCCACTTCCCGTTGGAAGTCACTTCAAGACTGTGAGAGAGAGAGAGAATCTCCTTTAGAAGGCAGATTTCTTTCTTGTTGTTGGTGTCTTAGAATGAGAAAACGGAGCACTATTTATAGCGCTCCGGGAGGGGCAGTTTGGTCCGAACCCATCCAACAGTTGCAACTGTTCGGTCTGAACCGTTGCAACTGTTCGGTTCAACCGCCTAACCGCCGCGACGGTTTACAGACAGCCGTTGGCGGGGCGATTTGGATCCGGATAGCGGAGCAGGTCCGTTGGGGGGCGGTTCGGATAGCGGAGCGGGTATGCTCGCAACCCATACCCGATTCAAAAAGAACCAGGCCGGGTAAGGAACCCGAACCCGAACCCAGACCCAGACCCAGACCCAGACCCAGACCCAGACCCGAACCCGAGCCCTATATATTTAGATTTTGTTTGGTGCACATCTTTCCTTTATAGAAATTAATTTTAGTACACCTCTTTTTTCGAAACTGTTATTGTATCACGGTAGATAGGTTATTAATTACTTCAATTAGGTCGAAGTAATTAATATAGTATTTTATAAGATGTGATATACGCGGCCTGCTCTCACAGTTGCAGGGCTAATCTATTTTGTTAAGTCTGATTGTTGCTAGCACTGTGACTTTTGTTGCATTTTATAAATGATTAAAATTCTGTTACATATGGCATGCGATTAAGGACTACGACTATAGTCGCAGTGCTTAACAATAGCATGTTTCATATATTATTTCTATGCGAATAAGAAATGTGACTGGGTCGCAGTCGTGATATCAAATTGGAAGTTATGTTATATTAAGACTGTGATCATTGTCGCACTGCAAAAAGGTCTGCGGTTAGGGACGCACTCGTGATATAACATTGAAAGTTTTGTTATATTATGGCTGCGACCATGGTCGCATTGCTAATATATTTTTTTATTATATTTTTGAACGTATGTGTGCTGCGACCTTGGTCTCATTTATAATATACATTGAGAATAATGTATTTCTTAGTATCAAGACCGACCATAGTCGCAGTTCATTAAAAATTGCATGAAATGTTATCCAATCAATCTGCAAATATTGTGGCAATTACGAAAATATCTGATTTATAAAATTTCTGCAAAATAAGTCATTAACTATTGTATTTCAATATATTTTTTACACTGTATATTTATAATACAAAAAATATACGACTGCCCCACATCAAATTTCATTTTTCTATTCATTTCAGTTTCTTTTATTAAACCTATATGAATTGAAAATAACGCGAAAATAAACAATAAAATAACTATATATTACAATCAATTTTTTAGGTTTCACGCATGTTTTTTACCTTTTACTGCTGCTGTTTTTTTTACTCATCATCTTAATCCAATTTTTTTCCTCTTTATATTTTCAATGTAGGTGAATTAGGAAATTTATAATTGCAGATAAATTTAACGAAAATTTTTCTGTAAATTACAAATTTTTCGGTAAAATATTATTGTGGATGAGTTTTTTCTAAGTTAGAAGTAAAAATGGAGGTATTTTTGTCAACTTAATTGACGATTTTTTAGGCGGGATTTTTTATTTAGCGCTTACACTCTGCAACCGATATATGGATAGATTAGGCCATGCAACCACCGGCTGAGGAACTCTATCAGAGCCTAGGTTCACACCTGGTGTGGGTAACCACCTGGGTCAATGCTTGGGCTCTTACCAACAGTACAATCAGGGTCAGATTACCTAATCTGTATCTGGATTCGGGGATTCCAGCGACGAGTACAAGAATACACTGTCGTTGACAATTCATTCCTTGACTCTTTTGTATTCCTTACTTACAGTTGTCCACCAGAATATCCGATTTCCTTCTCGCTTCCTTTGCATCCTATTGCTTCCAATCCGTTAGTGTTAGTTCACTACCATACTTCTCCATCCCGAGTTCCTTATAGATAGCAGAGTGCGCAGCGGAAATGTCGTGGACCCGTAACATTTAGGCTTTGGGGTTGGAAATATTGTTCTCACACCTGATTTGAAATTTCGAAGACGAAATTTTTTGTAAGGTGGGGAGAAATGTAACCCCCTGATCTCTAATGTACGTATCACAGTATTAGTACTCGATACGACGTACAAAATTGACTTGACCTCCTTGGTATTCAGATTGAGCCGATATCAGTTTCAAAAATCATTTTCTAATATTTTATATTTTTCAGGATTTTCTGGAATTTTTCTGGATTATTTTGGATTATCTCCGTAGTCGGTGTCGACCGATACCGATAATCGGCTCTACGATTTTTAATTCACAAACGGAGTTGTATTTAGAGAATCCGCTTTCACCATGTGTCTTAGAATCGTATTATCTACGTTAGGGTATTTTTGGAGATTTTTCTGAATTTATCGAAAATCCGGCCAAAACGGTGTCGTCCGGTATCGGCGAAATCTTCCAGGATTTTTAACTTACAAACCGGATTGAATTTCTTCAAATCGTTTTCATATTATGTCTCAAGATAATATTCTCTATTTTCTATAATTTTTGGGCACCGTTCGGAGCTAGTCGAATTTTGGGCCGAATTAAATAATATTATTTTAATTATTTAAAACCTTTTCTTTTCTTTTCTTTTTCTTTCCCCTTCTTCCCTTCTCTGGATTCTTCTCCACCGCCATTCCCCTTGTTAAAACCCTCTCCTCACTCTCTTCCTCTCTCTCTCTCTGCGTGTTCTTGTGGGGCCACCACGGCCGGCGCGCCGCCGGTGGCCGGCGACCCCCAACCGGAGGCCGCCCCTCCTCTTCTTCTCCTTCCTTCTTCTTTTTCTTCTTTTCCTGTCTTTCTTCTTCTTTTCTTTTCTCTTCTTCTCTTTTTCCTGTTCTTCTTCTCTCTCCATCTCTCTCTCCCCCGCCCTCTCGTTCCCTGGGATCCGCCGCCGGCGGGCAGAATCGCCGGCGACGAGGCGGCGCCTGCGGGGCTGGCGGTGGCCATCCCCTGCCCCATCTCTCCCTCTCTGTCAAACCCTCCCTCTCTCTCTCTCACTCTCTCTCCCGGCCTGACTTACGGCCGGGACCGCCGCCGTCGGGCCCCCCCTCTTCGCCTCTGCTGCTGCTGCTCTGTAAATAATTGGGTTCGGGTGGAACCCGAACCCAATAACCCTATTGGGTTGACACCCTTTAACCCATTAAACCCGTTAACCCAAATACCCATTTAACTTAAAGTTTTGGGTTTGGGTTTGGATCTAAACCCGACCCGTTAACCCATCTACCCGCATCCAACTTATAAAGGTAATTTTTCCTAAAAACCCCTGCTACTTTTTATTATTTGCATTTAAATATTTTTATTACATATTTAACCCTTTTGTTATGATTTAGTATTCGGGCGATATCTGGAACATCCGGACTCCGATTTGGACGATTCTGGAACCGTTGCAATCGTGGGAAAGAGAGCTACCTTCCTATGGCTAGTTTGTGAGTGTTTTTATTTTATAAATTTTCTTTTTATCATATTGATTGAACCTAGTTGCTTTATTTAAATAAAACATGATTAACGGTAAATCCCCATTGTTAATATTTACTAAAATGAAAACAATATTAAAACACTGTACTTAGAATATGCCTGATAACTACAAGACGTTGAGTGTGACACTGGATGCCTATTAGGTCATGTTCATGGGCCACCGACATCCGGACCACTATTTTCCCATATTGTATTGTATCACAATTACGTTACACGTATACTGATCCATGGTATTCGATGACACTACACTGCCACTAGATATGAATGCAGGACACCGGTATTGCATGCACTGGTATCATCATTACACGGATACTGTAAGTTCACTGGACATGGTATGCTATTATACACTGATCACTGTTATTACATATAATATCACAGAGATGTTACACGAATTATTGCTACACATATATGTTCCACTAGTACACGGATAAGTACCGCATTTCATATTATTGTTATCATCATTACACGGATACTGTAGGTCACTGCACATGATATTAGACACTGACCACTGTTCTTACATGTACATGTTGCACGGATACTATGACACGTCACACCAGTAGTTCGTATTCATGTGCACCACTTCACTGAACACCGTCATTGCATATACTGTGAGCATCATTACATGGAGTCTCGGCATGTCACTGTTACACATGCATGCATGGGTATGGATCCCCGTTCATATTATACGTATTAGTATTTCATGTTACCGTATTCATGTTATATGATTGCTTCCTGTTACTGATATTGTTATTCCCGTTACTGGATACATGAGCTGTTGATATGCGATGTGTGAAATTCCACAGCTATTGTTTCCCGTTTCCCGTTATCGTGTTTCATGCTATCAACAGAGCTCATGTCATGTTATCGTATTACTTGTACCATGTCCTGTACTTGTTCCTGTTATACTGTATAGTGAAAGATAATAAAGATAAGGCCAGCGCCGCTGGCCGGCGGCGGGGGAGGCCCGTCGGCGGCGGTCCCGGCCGGCGGCGGCGCGGTGGCTGCTCCGGCAGCGAGAAAGAGAGGGGGGAGTGAGAGGGATGGTTTACAGAGAGAGGAGAAAGGAAGAGGAAAAAGGGAGAAAAGAGAGGGGGCGGCGGCGGCCGGCCGGGCTGGGGGCGCGGCCGCCGGTCGGGGACGCACGCCACCGGCGGCGCGCCCGGGCGGCGCATGGCCGGGTTGCGGGCTTCCTCTGACCTGAAATAGAGGGTGAGATAGGGAGAGAGAGAGCTATGGAGAGAGAGTGAGGGAGAGGGAGAGAGATTGAGAGAGAGTTTTAGAGAGAGAAGAGAGGTTTTGAAATAGAAAGAGGGTGAGGGAGAGGGATTTAACAGAGAGAGAGAGGCGGTGGGATGGGTTCGTTGACTGAAAAGGGCGGTGGGAAAGGAAGCTTTGAGAAGAAGGGAGAAGAAAAGAAAAGAAAAAGAAAGATAAAAAATAATATTTTATTATTATAATATTGGCCCAATATTCGACCAGCTCCGAACGGTGTCCAGAAATTATAGAAAATAGGAAATATTATCTTGAGACGTGATATGAAAACGGTTTGCAGAAATTCAATCCGGTTTGCAAATTAAAAATCTCGGAGTGTCTCGCCGATATCGGGCGACACCGGTTTGGCCGGATTTTCGATAAATCCAGGAAAATCCGCAAAAATACCCTAATGTAGATAATACGATTCTAAGACACATGATGAAAGCGGATTCTCAAAATACAACGCCGTTTGTGAAATAAAAATCGTAACGCCGAGTATCGGTATCGGTCGACACCGACTACGGAGCTTTTCCAAAATAATCCAGAAAAATTCCAGAAAATCCTGAAAAATTTAAAATATTAAAAAATAATTTTTGAAACTGAAATCAGCTCAATCAGACTACTACGGAGGTCAAATCACTTTTGTACGTCGTATCGCGTACTGATACGGTGATACGTACACCAGGGAGCAGGGGGTTACATTTCTCCCCACCTTACAAAAAATTTCGTCCTCGAAATTTCAAACCAGGAGATCGATATTTCCAACCCCAAAACCGAAATGTTACGGGTCCACGACACTTCCGCTGCGCACTCTGATATCTCTAAGGAACTCGGGATGAAGAAGTATGGTAGTGAAAACGGATTGGGAGCAAGAAGATGAAAAGAAAGAAGGAAATCAGATATTAGGGTTGACAACTGTAAGTAAGGACTACAACAGAGTCAAGGCATGAAGTGTCAATGACATGGTATTCTTGTACTCGTTGCTGGAATCCCAAATGCAGATACAGACAAGTTTGACTCTGAATCTGCTTGTACTGTTGGTAAGAGCCCGAGTATGGACCCAGGTGGTTACCCACACCAGGTGTGAACCTAGGCTCTGATACCACTATGTAACGCCCCGATCTCGTAGGTACGGGGACGTTATGGCGACGTACATACGCGAGGTGAAAACACCCGCACGCGTACGTTAAGCCTCAGTACAGGATATAGCCTCCATATACACAAGGGTTCCAGCAGGAAATAAGTACAAGAATACCTGCAGAAAGAGGTTAGTGATCATAACAGATAGGAAAACAGGGATACATATGATAACAGAAACAATGCACAAGGATACCTATGAATGGTCTCAATGATGAGTCTCCGATGTGAACTATATGGACTCTCTGACCAAAACGATAACTCGGATCTCCAACCTGGGCACGCAAACCCAGGGTCGTCAGAAAGTGACCTAGTGAGTGGTAAAATGAAGGAGGAGGTAATATATACAATAGTAATACAAACACGATAATAATATATAATACATGATGTTGTAATAGTGATACCATATAATAAGCATATACTAAGCAGCAGGAGTATATAAACATGTACGCAGTAGAAATCTATAAACAGATCATCTTTTAATACCATCACTACCTAACCGGTTATCATCGGGTCATGTCTCTAATCGTATTCAGGTTATATCATAAATAATGGTGTTTAGTGGTGACGTAATAGAAATGAACATGCTAGTGGAGACGTGATAGAAGTGAACATGCAGATGGACATATGCACCATAACCACAATACAGTGTTGTGCATATACAGTAATGATGTCTGCTATACAGAAAACAGAATATATGCAATGCAGAACATGCGTAGTATGCCACCACAGAAAGTATAACATGTAACAGGTAAAGTAACAAGTAGACATGTAACATGATAGCGGATAAATCATCAGGAACAGTAACAAGATAGCATACATGTATCAGGCAAGTCATGTCATTTATACAATAGTAGCAATCAGTACCACCTGACATTTTAATCAATCTCTCCCAGTGTCCCATACCACTGGCAGTTCATACTGGAGCTCGCACTCCAGTCGAACCCATCCGGACATGGCATACGGGTACCATTATCCAAACGAGAGAGTGACTAAATAACAAGTGTTCCCGACGTCACTATTGTGTATACTATTTTATTATGTTAATTGGAACCCATGGTCGAGGAGCTCTTATCGGGTGGGTGTATCCCGTGCATACCTGGGACAACGGCCTTATTAGACCCCTGGCTGCTGAGACCAGGACCAGCCCGCTAGGGCTGTAACATGTAACGGGATCTCAATGAGCTAAAACAATAACGGGAAACGGGAGCTCATGAGTAACAGACGGTAGCCAGCACTACCCCGTCCCCTGCAGTGGGACAAACAATGGATCCAGACATCCACCCGATATGATCTAATCAACCGTCAAGTCTCCTCATACCCAAGTTATCTTTCTTATCTATCACTATACAGTATAACAGGACCAAGTACGGTAACATATCATGAGCTCTGTTGATAGCATGAAACACGATAACGGGAAACAATAGATGTGGGATTCCACACATCGCATATCAACAGCTCATGTATCCAGTAACGGGAATATCAATATCAGTAACGGGAAACAAGCATATAACAGGAATACGAGGATATCTGGAATAATAATACATGTAATAACGGGGATCCATATGACAAGAATAGAGAAACCATATATGCATGTATAACAGTGATATGTCGAGAATCCATGTAACGATGATAACAATCATATGACATGCGGTAGTCCGTGCATTGGTATATGCCGAGAATCCATGTAACGAGGATAACAAGACATGACCTGACGGTATTTCGTGAAGTGGTGTCCCTAAATATCGGTGGGCTATGAATATGGAATAATAGTGTGACGTGTCATCGTATCTATGCAACATGTACATGCGATAACAGTATACCGTGTGACAGGATATGTAAGTCACGGTGTTCCGAGTATATGCACACTACTATTTAGTCTACCAGGTCTCTATGTAACAGATGTAAGTGAGTATATAATGTGCTGTATGTAAACAACCGTATCTGGTGTGATATGGCTATTTCATCTTACATTTATTGATCTTGATCTAGTTGAATTATTATGTTAGTGGCTAGTGTTACTCATGAACATGATTACTTCGGAATACTCGTTAAGTAACTAATCATATCTCATGTAATAAATCAGATTTCATTCTGTACAATAATTATAATGATTTACCAATAATCATGTTTTAGTATTTAAGCAATTCATCACTTTCACTAAGCATGGTAAAAACAGATAATTTATAAAAGAAAAACACTCACAAACTGGCCATGGGAAGGTAGCTCTCTTTCCCACGATCGCAACGGATCCAGAATCGTCCAAATCGGAGTCCGAATGCTCCCGATATCGCCCGAACGCTAAAAGTCATCAAAATGGATTAAATATGTAAATAAGAAATAATTCAAATGCAATTACTGAAATGTCACAGAGGGTTTTCTGCAAATTTATCTTTATTCGGTTTGGATGCGAGTTTGGGCTCATACCGGGTCGGGTTTGGATCCAATACCCAAACCCAATGACTTAAGTGGAAGTGGGTTAGTGGGTTAATGGGTAGGGCTTATTGGGTAACGGGTTTCCAATCAACCCATAGGATTATAGTGGGTTCGGGTATGAACCCGAACCCAACAACACACACACACTTACTCTCACACTCACACACACACACACACTCACACTCACACAGCAGCAGCAGCAGCAGCAGAGGCGCTGCTGCTGCTGCGCGTCCATGGCCGGCCAGCGCCGCTGGCCGGCGGCGGTCCCGGTGGTTGCTCCGGCAGCGAGAAAGAGAGGGGGGAGTGAGACTGTATGTGCACAACACCGTATTATGGTTATCTTACATATGCCCATCTGCATGTTCACTTCTATCACGTCACCACTATACCACATTATAAATTATATAAAACTAGAGACTACTGTGGACATGACCCGATGATAACATGCTAGATGGTGATGGTATTAAAATATGTCATTGTTATCTTTCTACATCTTATTAAAGTTCTATTATATGGTATCACTAGTACATAAACATGTATTATATATTATTATCGTGCTTGTATTACTATTATATATATTACTGCCTCCTTCATTTTACCACTCACTAGGTCGCTTTCTGACGACCCTGGGTTTGCGTGCCCAGATTGGAGATCCGAGTTATCGTTTTGTCAGATAGTCCATTGGGTTCACATAGGAGACTCAGCATCGAGATCATTTATATGTATCTTTGTGATTTGTTTCTATTATCTTATTGATCCCTATTTTATATCTGTTATGATCACTAACCCCTTTCTGCAGGTATTCTTGTACTTATTCCTGCTGGAACCCTTGTGTATATGGAAGCTATGTCCTGTACTGAGGCTTAACGTACGCGTGAGGGTGTTTCCACCTCGTGTATGTACGTCGCCATAACGTCCCCGTACCTGCGGGATCGGGGCATTACAAACTCTCTCAGCTGGTGGCTGAGGTACACGCATATATATATGAGGTAAGGTTACAATATACTTATGTGTAACTAAATTAAGTTACACATACCTCTTTCCATCATACAAAAATTTTGCTTGCTGAGATACAAATAAAAATTAATGTGAGGGGTCCCTACAAGGTGTTTAAAAAATATTTTTTATGTGGTGGAAAAATGTGTATGTAACTTAACTTAGTTACACCTATATCTATTGTAACATTACCACACACAGAGAGAAAGAGAGAGAGATAAACTTGTGTCTTTCCAAAAGGATTTGAGCCTGAATCCTTCCAACTCAAATACAACTCTCTGATATTTGAAGACAAGATCCACTCTGTTGAAGTTGATTTATATTATTTTAAGTATTTATAAACAAAAAAACAAGTGTTTTGAGTACTTTTTGCCCATCTAACAAGCGGCGTAAAATGGACGACCGAAATAGTGAGTTGGTTAGATTTATATCTTTAGACATACAAATTATCGATCCGACCATTTGATTATGATCTAAACATTTAAAAACTCCTACAAACTAATTTTTGTTAGATTTCAAATATTCTACACCGTTAAACTAACCAGCTCACTATTTAGGCCATCCATTTTTCTACTTGATGCATGGGCAAAAAGTATTCAAAACTCTTGACTTTTGCTTTATACATACTTGAAATAATATATATCAACTTCAACGGAGTAGATCTTGTATTCGAATGTCGGATGGTGGTATTTGAGTGAGAATGATTCGACCTCAAATCTTTTTGGAAGGACACAAGTCTCTCTCTCTCTCTCTCTCTCTCTCTCTCTCTCATATATATATATATATATATATATATATATATATATATATATATATATATATATATATATATATATATATATATATATATATATATATATATAGTAGTCTTCGTGTGAGAAACTTTCTCACACGAAGACCGTGAGAAAACCATATAGGGGCGATCATGTGGATGATCCGAATCGTTCATCTTGATCTATATACTTTATTTAGGCTACCAATAAAAAATCACGTGAGTCCGAGCCTTTTTACTCATGCAACAAGTGGTTACAAAACATACGTTTATTCGCCGTAGAATAAACATGTCACATGATGCATGGGTAAAAAGACTTAGAATCACGTGATTTTTTATTAATACTCTAATTAGAGTATGTAGATCAAGATGAACCGTTTGGATCATCCATAAAATCTCTCTTATATGATTTTCTCACGAAGCTTATTTTGAGAAAGTTTCTCATTTGAAAATTTTCCTATATATATATATATATATATATATATATATATATATATATATATATATATATATATATATATATAATATATATATATATATATATAGTATCTGTATCTCAGCCGCCAGCTGAGAGAGTTCTTCAGCCGGGGTGGTGATGTGGCAGAATCTATGCCACATATCGGTGGCAAAGTGTAGGTGCTAAAAAAATTAAAAAATTCCCGCCTAAACAATCGTCAATCAAATTGACCAAAATATCCCTTTTTTACTTCTAAACTAGTAAAAACTCATCCAAAAAAAAATTTTACCGAAAATATTTATAATTTTTTGAGAAATTTTTGTTGAATATATCTGCAGTTATAAAATTCCTAATTCTCCTACGTCGAAAATATAAAGGGGAAAAAAAAGATTGGATCAAGATGATGAGAAAAAAAGCAGCAGCAGTAGTAGTAAAAGTAAAAAAAAACATGCGTGAAACCTAAAAAAATTGTTGTAATATATAGTTTTTTTATTATTTAATTTCGCGTTATTTTCAATTCATATAGGTTTAATAAAAGAAACTGAAATGAATAGAAAAAGAAATTTGATGTAGGGCAGCCGTATATTGTTTTTTGTATTATAAATGTACAGTGTAAAAAAAATAATGAAATACAATGGTTAATTTATTTTGCAGATATTTTATAAGTCAGATATTCTCGTAACTGCCACAATATTTGTAGATTGGTTGGGTAATATTTCATACAATTTTTAATGAACTGCAATTATGGTCGGTCTTGGTACTAAAAAAATACTTTATTCTTAATTTATATTATAAATGGGATCCAGGTCGCAGTACACATACATTCAAAATATGATAAAAAAAAATATTTTCATAGCGATCATGTCGCAGTCGTAGTATAACAACACTTTCAATCTTAAATCACGATTGCGACCCTAACCGCAGACCTTTTAGCACTGCGACCATGGTCGCAAACTTAATATAATATAACTTTCAATTTTATATCACGACTGCGACCCTAGTCGCATTCCTTATTCGCATAGAAATAATAGACGAAACATGTTATCGTTAAGCACTGCGACCACAGTCGCTGTCTTTATTCGCATGCCATATGTAACAGAATTTTGATCGTTTATAAAATGTAACAAAAGTCACAGTACTAGCAACGATCAGACTTAACAAAGTAGATTAGCCCTGCAACCGTGAGAGTAGGCCGCGTATATCACATCTTATAAAATACTATATTAATTACTTCAACCTAATTGAAGTAATTAATATCCTATTTACCGTGATACAGCAACAGTCTCGAAAAGATGTGCACTAAAAATTAATCTCGATAAAGGAAAGATGTGCACCAAACAAAATCTAAATATATAGAAAAAACATTCTATAAAAAGTTAATTTGTAGTTCACATAATAAACTATGATCACACTCTGTGATTATAAATAAATAGTTATTGTTTTTGCATCTCAACTGCGATAATGATCGCAGTATTCAGATAATAATTACTCTGAACTAATAGAACTGCGATTATGATTGCAGTACATGATTAACTATATTTATATATGAAACTCGACCACAATCGTTGTCCCGAAAAAAATAGTTTGATCGTTGTGCATTCAATAAAATTAAAAACAGCGACCATTGTCGCAGTCCAAAATTTAACTATATAAACAGATGATACTATGAACATGATTACAATCCTCTCAAATCAGTATATTTTACTATATATCACAAATTAAAAAACTGCGACTACGGACACAGTGTGTAACACAAATATAAAGTCCTTCTCGTGCGTGAAAAAGAGACAGCAGTGACATTGAAGAACAAATATATAAAATCATAAGTAACTGTGACTATAGTCGCAGTCCTTAGTCATCGTTATTACATTTAACCTAGCAAAAAAATCATCCACAACATGCAGTCGTTAAACACTGCGACCATAGTCGCAATTCTTATTCGCATGCAATATGTAAAAATAATTTTCATAGTTTATACGTGGCATGAGAAAACAGTCACAGTGAAAAACAAAAATATAAAATCATAAGTAAACTGCGACTATATTCGCAATCCTTAGTCACTGTTATTATATTTAACCTAACAAAAAAAATCATCCACAACATGCTGTCGTTAAGCACTGCGACCATAGTCACAGTCCTTATTCGCATGCAATATGTAAAAAAATTCATAGTTTATATGTTACATGCGAATAAGTAAACTGCGACCTTGTTCACAATCAGTAAAATTCTTACAGATCATATCATAAAAATCTACAAAATTAATTTGTTTATATATAAATTAAGCACAAAAAATGGCATCCTTATGAGTTTCACATGATACAATCCTACATATAATTGTGGACTGAGACAAAGATTACTTTTAAAACTATTGAGAAATTATTTTATTGACCACTACGAGCTTAGTCGCATTCCTAAAATATATAATATCTGCTTATAAAAAAAATTTAATAAAGAAGCATTCAAATTTGTTTCGTGATTTGATGAAGTTGCACTTGAAGAGACCTGATTCATATTCAGTTAGTCCCAGTTATAAAGATAATTGTGACAATATTGACTAACGTCAGAAATATAAAAAAAATAAACTATACAGATCTATTATTTTTTACCGCAGGAGCATTTAGTAATTTCAGCTGTTTCAATAGGCGGACCGTCCTTTCTAGTGTAGCTAATAATGTGTCACGTCACCGCAGGCTGAGAGGGACTCTTAGCTGTCGGCGGATATACATATTTCTGATATATATATATATATATATATATATATATATATATATATATATATATATATATATATATATATATATATATATATATATAGTGAGTTGATCCCCTAAGAACGGTTCTCACGAATTCATATGAGAACTTTCACGTGGGCCATCGGATCTGATAGAGATCTAGTTTTATTTGATTTGATCTATCAGATCCGACGACCCACGTGAAAGTTCTCACAGAAATCCGTGAGAACCGTTCTTAGAGGATCAGCTCCCTATATATATATATATATATATATATATATATATATATATATATATATATATATATATATATATATATATATATATATATATGAGAAAAATGTATATCAACCTGCGGCTGAGAGAACTCTCTCAGCCTGCGGTGACGTGGCTCAATATTTATCACCCCACTAACTTGCGGCCCGCTTATAGGAAGAAGTTAAATTACTAAATACCCCTTATGAAAAGCTACTCTTTCGGTAACTTTCGTTATTGTTTATTATTATTTGCCCACAAGGCAATTTTTGGACCGCTCGTTGTCAGATTTAGGTTATTGTTTATTATTATTTTCCCCCCTTTTTTTGCCGCTCTTTATAGGATTTAGGTTATTGTTTATAAATTATTTTTCCCCTATTTCCTTACCTCTTTTTGTCAGATTTAGGTTCTCCTTTTCAGCCTGCGATAACTTTTTTCTGAAAATATAAACTCTTTTCAGAGCAATTTTTTCTCCAAAATATTTAATGTCGACGTCCGAGCAGTCTACTTCCCCGCAAATTCTGGTCGCAGTCGTAAGCGATGTCTATCTGGCGATCTAAATATGGAAGATATTGAAATCACCTAGAGGGGGGGTGAATAGGTGATAGTGCTAATCTAGAAAACTAAATGCGCTAAATGCGGAAGCTTAAACAAATTCTGCAACACACTTAGTACAACACACAAGTATAGCCGAATTCCCCGTGAAGGGCTCTGGACTAACTCCTCTTGATTCTCCTAGATAAGGGTTGAGGTGCTATATGAAGCTCTTGTGGTTAAGTACAAGTGAGGCACACAAACACAAGCCAAGCATATAATGAATATATATAACAATATAAAAGATGCAAGGCAATACAAGCAATATGAATGATATGAATGTAGAATGATGTTTAGCACAAAATAAATAGAGATAGAGTTAGAGAGACAATGGATCAAATGCAAACACAATAATATGTTCCGAGGTTCGAGCCCCTAACTCTACGTCCCCGCCTTCACCGAGAAGGATTTCTAATCCACTATCTTGTCCACCTAGGACTCCCACCGAGGGAACCTCCACCGAGGAGGATTTGTACAACACGGGAGTACCGAACTCCTCTCTCAAACACCACCTTACAACCGAGGGGTAGGCCCGTAGCCAATACAACCACAACACCTCTACCGAAGAGCGTTACAATCACCAAGCTCCACCTCACACAAGAGGGAGCAAACACCAATCTCCACCCTACCAAAGAGGGAGTAAACCAATCACCCGATCAACCTCTACCAAAGAGGGATACAACAAAAGCAAGGGTGTTTACAACTAGTGTAAGTTCACCTAGAGGGGGGGTGAATAGGTGATGGCTAATCTAATGGTCACTTATGAACAAATAATGCGGAATTAAAACTAAGATGACCAAATAAAACTTCTTTTAATTAAACACTTATGTATAACACAAGAGTGTTGCCGAATTCCCCTTGCGAGGCTCTGGACAAGCTCCTCTAGATTCTCCTTGAATGGGTTGAGGTGCCGCGTTGGCTCTCTTGGTTGAATACTAGTGTTAACAACAATCCCAAGCAAGTATAGCAAATATGAGCACAAGTGAATATCATGCATATAAAGATAGACAATAATTGAATGCAAGATATAAATAAGAGACAAGAGAGAGAGAGAGAAAGAGCAATCGCAAACACAAGGGTATGTTTCGAGGTTCGAGCACACTTGCTCTACATCCCCGCCTTCGACACACGAAGGATTTCCACTATGCAAGATCCCAATGGATCTCTCCCCGGTGCCGCAACACCTACAAGCCCTTGGACTCTCTAGTCCCTTACACACCACAAGCCCACCGGCTCGTCGAGGCCGCACCTCAAGCTACAAGAGTTCGCACCCGAACCCTAAACAACCACGAGCACACTTGCCCGTCTCCTCAAAGTACAAGATGAAATCTTGATGATCTAAACACTTGATCACCTACAAAAACTCTCACTACAACACCTATAGGATGAATAGCTCAATGGATGCTCAAGTGTTTGTGTGAGAAAGCAAGGAAAGAAAGCTATGGAGGAAAACTCAAAGAATCACTTTTTACACTCTCTTGATAAAAACTCCCTTTAAGATGGGAAGTATTTGCTCTCTATTTTGTGGAGAAAACTCTTCTCAAAGTATCAGAAAAACAGGCTCAAGAAGTCTCCAAAATCTTGTCTTGAAAACAATGACAAAACCCCAATTTATAGGCTGCCAGAAACCTAGCCGTTGGGTTCTGTCAGTACAGTCGGTCGACCGGGTCGGTCGACCGCCAACGGTCAAAAATCCGACCGTTGGGGCTCTGCGGTCGACCGGCCCGGTCGACCGAATCTACCCGTGAGCACCGCAGTCTCCAGCGGTCGACCGTCCCGGTCGACCGGCCACTGTGCTGCCAGACGTGCACAAGTCTGTGCACGTCGGTCGACCGCGAGATCGACCGGCCATGGAGCGGTCGACCGACTCGGTCGACCAGAAAGGCCTGTCAGCCAGTTCCAGGTCTGCACAGTTACGGGATTTGAAAATAGGTCTTTTCACTCAATAAAAATCCCATAAATTCACAGTAAATCTAAAAAATAGTTTTAATCACAATAAAAACTGTTTTTCTAAAAATATGTTTTTCTAAAACTTGTTTTTCTATAACTTCACAAAATACAAAAACAAGATATTTGAGTTCATTTAAAGTATAGTGTGTATGGGTATGATCCACTACACAATCATAATGATATATCTATGTTTTTGTCATTAAGCATATAACTTGGTTTTGGTTAAAGATGTGTATAATAGAAATACCAAAAACCAAAGTAGATATTTTGTCACAAAGAAAAAATCTTTTTCCAAAAAAAATCTTTTCTAAGACATAGAAATCTTTTATGAAAGCAATCCTATCAAGAGTTCTATCAAGAGTGTGTGTGTGATATAACTTGAGCAATCCACCAACTATTCTATCCTTTACATTTTATCTAAAATAAAAATACGAATCTTATACCTAGACACAAGTCTTCAACTTCTTGAAGTCTTCCCTTGAAGGCTTCGCATCTTCTTGACTTGGTCCAAGTGCAATCCACCGAGCTCATCTCTAGATGTGGTCTTGATGCATAGGCTCGTGAATCAACGGTGCTAGCTTCCAACTTGACTTTAAATCCTTTGTTGAAGCTCCACACCTACTAAGATCTTGATAATGAATCTGTCACTAATTAAACACAAGATCATTAGTAATCATAACTTCATGAGTTGATCATCATCAAAACTAGAGTGATGGGCCTTTGGGCCAACAATCTCCCCCTTTTTGATGATGACAAAACTCATGACGTTATATATGCATGGATTAAAGTAAAGCTTCAAAGAAGCTCCCCCTTAACTCATGCATAGACATAAATAATAAGATATGGCAATGAAGCATATGACATGTATGCAAATGTAGGAGATGCAATCATATAAATCAAATCTTAAATCAAATCTTTTTCTCCTATTTGCAAATCAAAGACATATATGCATAAAACATAAATCTTACTCCCCCTTAAGCAAGGAAGACATGCATATATCACAAATACTTACAAATACTTCTCCCCCTTTTGTCAATCATCAACAAAGGGTTCAAAGTAAAAATACATCAAAGAGGGGTAATCAAAACAATCAATAAAATTTATATGCGATATAAATTCATAAAGAGGAAGACGCTAAGTTAGCTTCCCTACACATATGCATTACATGAAGAAGGGATGATAAGCCCCAATTCACATAACACATATTATGTAATGCATAAGAGGAGATGTGAAGCTCCCCCTACACACGTGTACCACATAAAGAAAAGATGTTTAAGCTTCTCAATACACAATACACTCAACATGAATCTACATATGGAAGAGATGTTAAGCTCTCCTTGCATATAGACAATACAAATCAAAAATTTTGAATTTTTCTTAAAAATTTTTTTGAGTTTTTGATACTAATTTCAAAACACAATGCACAAGCTTATTATGGGATACCAATTTGAAATTCTAATTAAGCTTAGCATCAACAATCTTTGTGCTTCAAAAGATACCAATTGTAAAACAAGCACAAAAACTATCATATATATGTATGAGAAATTATATCAATTGAGATGGATACATACATATATAGGAAAAGCAAAATATGAGTATATACCAAAAAGGTTCATATTGATACCAATTGCAAATAACCAATGATACCAATAGAAAAATAAGCTTAGGTGTATATATCACATAATCTACCACTTGAAGAATTCGAACTAGTTAAATGGAAATGTTTAACAACTAGTAAGAAATCCTTCAACCAAGGAATAAATCAAAAGGTTTTTCACAAGTAAATCACATGGCACTAAAAACACTCTATCCATAAAGTCCATATCACAAAGAAGTGAGTGACTAGTGTTATGTGGAGCAAGGTATCATGAAAATGGCAATAAAACTCAATATTCCTTTAAATTTTGATAACACGAAAATCATCACAAATTTTTAATACATGAAAATCAACAATTATATTTCATGGCATATGTATGTTTAGTCAATGCAATAAGTATACATACATATCTCTTAAACACAATTGAGTCTATATAAATAGATTGCATGAAAAGCAAATGACTCAAGAGGTATCCATGTATATCTTAATGTTTTGGCAAAATAAACATATACATGAAATGAAAAGCACATGGTCAAATCATAAGTCCAAAATGGGAATACAAGTTTAAAAATGTAATGATCATCAAAACTAAGCTATACTAGCACACTTAATGGGCACAAATAAGCAATCAAATCCAATCATATATAGATTTATTTGTGGTCCATAATGTGTACAAGTATAAATCCAAGTGTTGACAGAAACTAACATTTAAACTAATATTCAAATCATGAAGTGTAAGTAAATTTTGAGATCATACAAGAAATAGAATCATGTGCATCAATTTAAGAATAGATAACTAGTTTAAATGGATTTTTGACAAACTAGTTAAAGATCCTTAAAGAATATAAGATCATATGTTTTTCATGAATAATACTAAATACATAAAAGTTCAAGCACTCATATTCCATAAAGCTCAAAATTATATATTTTCTTAAAAATTGAGTGTTAAAAGGTTATGTAAATAGTATCTTTATGAAAATAGTCTATGAAGCTTAAATCAAATAAGACTATTCAAATTTTATTAAACAACACATAAAAATCATTTTCATCATCTCAAAATCATTTTTCATAAAATCAACAATCTTCATGGTATATGTATGATTCATCCAATCCTAACAATACACATACATATCCCAAATATAAAAGAGTCTATCAAATGTGTTTGCATGAAAGCAAGAGACTCATGGTATACATGTATATTTATTAGATTTGAATTCAAAATGCATATACATGAAGTAAATCACTAAAATAGGCAAAAACATGTATGAAGGAGAATCATCAAAACTAGCCTATACATGTGCATATAGTGGATACAAATGAGCATGAAGTTCAATTATATATGAATCAATTGTAATTCACTATTTGTATATGTATACATATAAGTTTGACACATTCTACAACTAAGCATGTAATTATCACATGAAGCACATAAAATCTTAAAACATGAACATGCTATGAATATTATGGATGAACAAGCATGAACAGAAAAAATAGGAGTTTAGAAATTGTTACCAACTCCAAAGCTCCAAATATGGTGGTCTTTCCCACCAAAATCTCCTTGATAGCAATGCATCCAAAAGTTTGTCCATCATGTCCATTGCATCCGCTATCAAGGCACCAATCCTCTCACGTTTTGTGAGAGCCCTCACCTACATCAAAATCAAAGGGTGGGGGTTTTGGTACCCATACTTTCTTGGGTCCTTTGGGTTAGCTTTATTGTAAGGATCCCAAAATCTTTTATACTTAGCAAAATATAAATGAGGTTTCTTATCAAAACAATATTTTGCTAAATGGCCTTTGCGGCCACAATGTGTACATGTGTACACCTTAGTATGCTTATGTGTAGGAGTGTGGTCATGTTGTGCAACATAAGCAAATGCATGGTTATGATGTGCATGAATGTGTGGAGTTTGTTTCTTTGAAAACATTGACTCCAACCTAGAATGATTAAAAGCACAAGAGTTCAAAGTTGAACTCAAACGATCCATTTTATTTTTCAAATTCTTAATCTCATTAGTTGTGGCATGTAAAGCATGGTGAGATAAAGAATCATTTTTCTTTTTCTTTTGAAAAACATTATCCTTTTCTTTTTCAACAAATTTTCTTTTAAAGATTTATTTTCTTGTAAAATACTTTCTTTTTGTTGTTCCACCATAGCAATATCATTTTTCAAAATATTGTTCCCTTCACAAAGATCATTCAATTTTGAAAGCAAGGAAACATTTTCATTTTTCAAATCTTTATTTTCCTTTTCTAAACATGCAAGTTTATTTCTAAAAGAATCATTTTCTACATGCATGCAATCAAATTTCTTTTTCCAACTTTTGTTATCTTTTTCTAAGCATGCAATGTTATCTCTAAGTGAGTCATGTTCTTTATGCATGCAAGCAATGTCCTTTTTCATCTTTTTATTATCTTTTCTTAACATGTCATATTTCTCAAGAATTGTTTGGCAAAATGAAGTGAGCTCATCATATGACATGTCCTCATCATCGGATTCGGAATTTACCTCAAGGGGGTCATCCCCTTGGACCATAAAGCATGCGTTGGAGGTGTCGCTTCCAACGTCCGAGTCACTCCCCGCATAGTATAGATCTTTTTCGCCGAGGGAGGTGATGATGTTCCATACTACAAAAGCCGATTCAACATTAGAAACCCTAGATAAATAATCATCATTTAGGGTTGACTTAATAGCATAAAGGGCTTTTGCATTAGCCTCAATGTTCTTACCATTTAAGCAATATTCTTTATTAGTTGTGGCAAGATATACACTAAGGCCAAGTCCTTTGAGGAACAAAGACATCTTAACCTTCCAAATTTGGATGTTAAGAGTGTCAAAGGTGGTGGTGACATGAAGTCCATGGTGTGTGTACAAAATATTGTGATTAGCCTAAAGGAGGATCTTTAACTCTAGGTTGTTAGATCCAATATCAAGAGCACTTGGCTCTGATACCAATTGTAAGTTCACCTAGAGGGGGGGTGAATAGGTGATGGCTAATCTAATGGTCACTTATGAACAAATAATGCGGAATTAAAACTAAGATGACCAAATAAAACTTCTTTTAATTAAACACTTATGTATAACACAAGAGTGTTGCCGAATTCCCCTTGCGAGGCTCTGGACAAGCTCCTCTAGATTCCCCTTGAATGGGTTGAGGTGCCGCGTTGGCTCTCTTGGTTGAATACTAGTGTTAACAACAATCCCAAGCAAGTATAGCAAATATGAGCACAAGTGAATATCATGCATATAAAGATAGACAATAATTGAATGCAAGATATAAATAAGAGACAAGAGAGAGAAAGAGCAATCGCAAACACAAGGGTATGTTTCGAGGTTCGAGCACACTTGCTCTACATCCCCGCCTTCGACACACGAAGGATTTCCACTATGCAAGATCCCAATGGATCTCTCCCCGGTGCCGCAACACCTACAAGCCCTTAGACTCTCTAGTCCCTTACACACCACAAGCCCACCGGCTCGTCGAGGCCGCACCTCAAGCTACAAGAGTTCGCACCCGAACCCTAAACAACCACGAGCACACTTGCCCGTCTCCTCAAAGTACAAGATGAAATCTTGGTGATCTAAACACTTGATCACCTACAAAAACTCTCACTACAACACCTATAGGATGAATAGCTCAATGGATGCTCAAGTGTTTGTGTGAGAAAGCAAGGAAAGAAAGCTATGGAGGAAAACTCAAAGAATCACTTTTTACACTCTCTTGATAAAAACTCCCTTTAAGATGGGAAGTATTTGCTCTCTATTTTGTGGAGAAAACTCTTCTCAAAGTATCAGAAAAACAGGCTCAAGAAGTCTCCAAAATCTTGTCTTGAAAACAATGACAAACCCCAATTTATAGGCTGCCAGAAACCTAGCCGTTGGGTTCTGTCAGTACAGTCGGTCGACCGGGTCGGTCGACCGCCAACGGTCAAAAATCCGACCGTTGGGGCTCTGCGGTCGACCGGCCCGGTCGACCGAATCTACCCGTGAGCACCGCAGTCTCCAGCGGTCGACCGTCCCGGTCGACCGGCCACTGTGCTGCCAGACGTGCACAAGTCTGTGCACGTCGGTCGCGGCCCAAAGGCCCATCAACTAGTGGTATGTTTCAACCACAAACAACTCTCTTTTTCTCTTTTTCACAAAACAAATGATCCTAATAGATTAGGATAGAGGATAGCTCAAGTGTGAAAAACTAGGTGTTTGGAAAACAATCACTCAAAGAAAATACTTGGGAAAACTCTTGTAAAAGATAGAAAATGAAAACCAAGACAAATCTCCCAAAATACTCTTTTCTTTGATTTTTTCAAAAACCTAAAACAAATAAGATTGGAAGATTAAAGCCCAAAAACTCTTTTGAAAACTTGTTTTAAATACTAGAGAAACACTGAAATATTTCTTATCAAAGGTCTTATCAAAATCCCCAAGAGATGGGGTATTTATAGCCCAAACAGAAAACTAGCCGTTAGGCTGATCTGGCAGCCTGACAGGCTTGCGGTCGGCCGCCCGGTCGACCGCCAACGGTCATAAATATGACCGTTGGGCCATCTCGGTCGACCGCCCGACCGACCGCCCAGATACAGAGAGCAGATCTCTCTGGTCCGGTCGACCGCCCGGTCGGCCGGCCCTGTGTCTGCCAAACGTGCACAGGGCTGTGCACGTCGGTCGACCGCAACGGTCGACCGGCCTTTGGTGCGGTCGACCCATGCGGTCGGCCGACCTGGCCTGTCAGCCACAGACTGGGTCTGAAAACAGGTTTAAAATATTTCTAAAAATTCTTTTAAGTCTTGTAAAAATCCATAAAGATAGTTTTATTAGTTTACATGGATATACAAACATGTGATAAATATTTCAAGACAAATATCAAGTATATTGAATCATTTTTGTGTCTTGCAAATTTTATCAAAAACCAAAACTTGTATTTTATCAAACTTGGATTTTTCAATACATGAATAGGAAAATCAAAATAAGTTTGTATAAGAAGTTTAAGCATGCATGTATAACTAGAATACATCTACTATACATATAAACCATTTAAACTTGTTTTGATCAATCTATTCATGAAAACCAATTCTAAAACATAAAACGTGTGTGTTGTGCACTTGAGCATATCAACTATACTAAACTTTACACATGGATCTAAAACACACAAATCTAAACTAGGATACCTAAGTCTTCTTGACGATCTTCAATCTTCAAGTCGACTCGATCCCAAACGCGTGATCCACAGAGTGCAAAGGTATGATCTTGATGCTCGGGCACTGGAATCACTTGAAAAGCTCCAAAAACTCCTTTGTTGAAGCTAATCACCAACTAATATCTTGATTAATGATCTGAGACTAAAAACACAAGAATATTAGTAAACATAACTACATGAGTTAATCATCATCAAAACTAGAGTGGAAGGCCTCTGGGCCAACAGATATATCATCTGGTTCAACTTTCTCTCAGAATATTGAAAATATTGAAGGGTTGACATCTTTGCATGCCGATCAACAGGTTTTAATTGTGTCAATTTTTTTCTCGCAATTTCTTAAATATAGAATTTTTCTCTTTAGTCTATGTGGTACTGCGACCTATAATCACATGTTTTAAAGTTTCAGAAATGCGACCACGGTCGCAATCTTATTTGAAAATATTCTCCGGCTGTGAAATCTTTTTTCTGTGACTGCGACCTAAGTCGCATTCCTTGTTCGAACTATAATTTGTTTTACATAATAGAAATAATCACTTGTTTTACTCTTTTTAGAACAGCGATCACGGTCGCAGTTGGATTTTTGTGACTGCGACCCAAGTCTCATTCTTTATTGTCATAATTCTTACACGTTTTTATGTGAATTATATCCATTTTATATATTCATTAGATTGTTGCACATTTATTATTCTGTTTTTTTAAAAATTCTTCTCATAAGGATAACCGCGACTTAGGTCGCAGTCTTTTAGTAAGAAGTTATATAGATTTCATTACCTATGCGACCTTGGTCGCAGTTATATAAATTATATTTTAGACGTGTGATATCTAAAAAATATTTATATTCATGTAGTTCGTCTAATTGTTTTTTGTAGGATATGAATGCACATGGAGAAATGTCTGGAAGCTCAGATAAGTTTCTAGGGAAACAGTTCCTGTCGGATGTGGAAGCATACAATTTCTACAATTCTTATGCAAGGAACAGAGGTTTTGGTGTGAGAAGAAAAGGAATAGATAAGTCACGGAAGCCTCCTCATGAAGTTATTTGCAGAAAATTTTGCTGCAACAAGGAAGGTGTGAAGAAGTTGTGTGACAAAAGACAAGAGGGGCTTACAGTGCATCGTCGAATTAACACTAGAGTAGCTTGTCCTACTGAGATGCATGTCCGTCTTCGTTTTCTTTTTGACAGAAGATATTGGGTTATCACAAAATTTGTTGATTCTCATTCACATGAATTGTCAAGCCCCGATAAGGTACATCACCATTACTCTCACCAGACTCATCGTTCAAAGATTAGCAGAAGCATTATGAGCAATCTGGTTGATGTGGGAATGCGGCTTTCAAATATTTCCCGCGTTGTGAATGCAATGAGCCAGGGAGAAGGCTGTGAAGAAGTGAGCCCGCAACAAGTTATTGATTTTACTCGTCAACGTAGAAATAACTGCGGCCATGAGTTTATTGCTATTATCAAATATTTTCAAGAGAAAGCCGAGACCGATCCAGAATTCTTCTTTGCAAGTGAAGTTGATAATGCGGGCATACTTAGAAGCATTTTTTGGGCTGATGGAAGAGCTATTTCCTCGTATCTGAGGTTCTGTGATGTGATCGTTTTTGACACAACATACATGACTAATCACTTGAGCTTGCCATTTGCTCCATTCACTGGAGTAAATCATCACCGGCAGTCAATTTTGTTCGGCTGTGCATTGCTTGCTGATGAGCAGAGGGATACGTTTGTTTGGCTATTCCAAAAGTGGCTCAAGTGCATGCATGAAGTTGAACCGAAGCTGATTATTACTGATCAGGATGCGCAGATTGGTGACGCCATCAAGATTGTTTTCCCAACTTCTCGGCACCGTTACTGTTTCTGGCATGTGCGGAAACATATTGCCGAGTAACAAATCCTAACGACAAACAAGTATGGAGAAGATATGGTCTCCGATTTCCATGATTGGTACACCTCCCGTGATATAAGCACGTGCGAGGAGCGATGGCGTCTGATGAATGAAAAATATCATTTAGAAGAAGAAGACAGTTGGTTGTTGAAGATGTACAGGCTGCGTGGACATTGGGTTAATGCATATCTCAAGGATATTTTCTGTGCTGGAATGACAACCAGTCAGAGGTCCGAGAGTATTAATTCCTTCTTTGATGGTTTTGTTAATGCAAACACGAAACTAGTGGAATTTGTTCACCAATATGATAAAGTTGTTGCTGCCCGTTGTACCTCTGAATCTCAACAAGATTTTCGGGGTTTGAATTCTTTGCCCAACTGTACATCGAATCCATATGAGATACAGGTTTTGAAGTTGTATACACCGAAGATTTTTCAGTTGTTCCAAAAGGAATGGGCAGTTGTAATGACACTGTTTTCAGAAGAGTTGGAACATGACAAACCTGGATCAAAATATTTGGTTAGTGATTATTCAGAATCAAAAGACAGCTGGGAAAAGATCAATTATGATAAGCGTGAGGAACTTCATGTTTCTTGTAGTTGCTCGTTATTTGAAACAGAGGGTATCCTATGTAGACAATTCTGTGTATTTTGTGGCGCAATCACGTTACACATATACCGGAATCATATATACTTCAGAGATGGAGGTTGGATGCTCGTTACAAAAACGTTGCAATTGAAAATGGCATCAGGCCTTTTCCCAGTCAAGGCACTCCACGGACGGCTAGATTGTGGACAATTCGTTCAAAATTTAATGCAATTCTTGAGATGGTCGCTGATTCTGATATCCATCTTTCAAAAATGGAGGCAGTTTTGGAAAGATTTGCCGAAGAAACCACTAGTGAATACAGAGCCATGTCAGGAAATTATCATTCATCACAGCCTAAAACTACAGTTGGTTCTAGTGGATCCGTTGTCGTTCTGCGAGATGGTGAAGAATTGAATATACGTGATCCAATTGGTCCTGTACCAACCAAGGGGAGGCCTAGAGCTGCATCCAGGCTTAAGTCTGGTTTTGAAGATTCTATATATCAGAAGGAAGTTAAGCATCGAAGATGTGGTAACTGTCAAGAGCTGGGCCATTACAGGACTGGTTGTCCGTTACTAGTATTACATTAAACCTGTTAAACATTTTTTTATAATGATTTATGTTAAAATTCTTACTATTCCTTTTTTAATGGCAGAAGAAGTAGGCGTCCATCTTGAAGGAATAAAGTCTTCATTTTTTCTTGAACTGCGACCAAGGTCGCACAGTGTAGAGAGATTCATGTCGCAGTCTGCCACTGGCGTGTCATTATAATCAGATTTTATTCTCATTTTTTGATTTCTACTGTACTATTTTTGTAATTAGTTGTACTTTAAAGTTTTACTGTTACAAAATTCTCCTATATAGTTTAATTTTTGTTTACTATAATGTAGACAGCAACTTTGGTCGCAGTGTACGTGGTTAATTGCGACCGTGGTCGCAGTGTTCCTATATCATGGAAATTGAATAGTTGCTTTTAAAATTGACCCCGTCTCTTTGTATATTATTGTAACATCTGAATATAGTTGAAGATTCTCCGCACTATTATAATTTTGACATTTTTAGCGCTATGTTCTTTTTAATTCCACTCAACGTAAAGTACCACTGCGACCATGGTCGCATCGATATTTACACATTTGAATATTGACTTTCTCCTTATTTACAACAGCTCATTCACTGCGACCCGAGTCGCAGTTACCTGACGGATTTTTTTTTGATTTTTTTTGCCTACAGTCGTAGCGTTCCCTTATCTTTTAATTGTAACTTCCATTTCTACATTTTCGCCCTATGTTTTTGCTTTAGTCCACTGAACATAAATTAAAACTGCGACCTTGATCGCAGTGTCGACCTTTTTGTCCATTTGAACGTATTGTCTGGATGTGTACACCAGTTTCATGACTGCGACCAGAGTCGCATTTCGGTGAAATAAAATTTGTGACAAATGTACATCATTTCAACCAAGACTAAGTAGTAAAAACTATACTTCACACAATTAACCTTAGAAAACAGGGTTAATATATAAAAAAAATCAAAATACAAATTTAAACTTCTAATCTACTCCTGCTCGTCATCACCATCATAATCGGATTCGTCTTCAAGATTATGACCGCGTTCGTCTTCCGTATCGCTTTCTGTCTCTTCCACCTCTTTTCCAACAATCTCCTCTTCGCTTTCTTCGTCTTCATGTATGTATTTTGGTTCATCAATGAAGTCCCAGAACGGGTCGTCTGTATCAAGCTCATCCTATAACCCGTAGCGAGGCATCGCATCAGAACTATACATCCAATTAACATTAGATGATTGGCTTCTTTCCGCTGAAGACGGTGGAGAAGACATTTTTGAATCTGATTCCGAATATTGAAAGTAACGAGTTTGAGAAAAACAAATTTAGTAGTTTATAATCCTGTCCTGATAACCCTTTATATATTTTAATCACGGAATACCAAAAGGTTTAAGCTCTCAAACCACGTGACCATGTCCCAAATTTATTTTCTACCTTTTCCCAAAAATTGTATACTTCCTAGGCGACTGTTCAGTTATCCAAAACAGTTTAAAAGTTAATACAGTCTTACATTAAATTACTTTATACTCCAAAATAGTTCATTATTGCGACCACAGTCGCATTGGGAACTGATAAATGATTAAGTAACTGCGACCATGATCGCTGTCTCGATTACAGTTTCGCAATATAAGGAAACGATGTAACTAAAACAGGTCATTACTGCGACTTTGGTCGCAATACGACTGCTGAACGCATGTTTGTTTCTAAGATCAGTACGCAATAATAAAATGCACGGTGTAACAAATGTAGATTGGAAATAATAAATGGAATTTATAATAAATAAATGTATAAAAATGTTTATAAATTAAATCAATAAACCAAAAAAAAATGAATGAATTGCAATTATTTTTACATTTATAAATAAAAAATGTGTTATATCAATAAATTGCCCACTGTCAGTCATCAAAATACATTCTTCGTATCATTTCTGTTTCTTCATCCCAACTCTTCTCTCTATCTGCAAGTATCATGTATGCAAACTCACTTCTTAGTCTCTGGACATCAGCAGCCATAACAGTATCAACAGCTGATGGACTACCCAATGCTATATTTTCCATGTACTTGCATACATATAGACCGCAATCAACACTGAAATTTGCAGAGAATAATCATTAAATGAAAATTATTTTTTGTACTAAAAAGGTAGAAAATATGATAGGTAAGGAGATGTCAAAAATTCATATACCTGTTTGCTTGTTGTGGGCATCTTGTGTATTTTATATTTGTTTTTCTCATTAATTTATTCAAATCAATCTCAAAAATCTGTAATAATCTTTCTTTCTGCAATAACAATAGAAAAAAAAACAGTATTATTCAAATAAATGCAAGTTTCCAGTAATCAAAATAATAAATTTCAACTCACCATTATTCTTGCATCTTTTTGATAAAGCTTTAATATACTACTAGTTTTTTCAGCTGGGACCAAAGAGTTGTAAAAAATCCACTCTTCTGTATGGCAATCAAATACCAACAAGGTCCAGTGAAATCCAGGCTCGTCGGCACTATGTTTGTGATTGATCGGGAAGAACATGTACTGCACATCGTCTGCCCAGTTTTTCAACAGATGCTGCTTGATGAAATGATCTTCCAGATCTTTACTTTTAGTTACAACACTGTGCTGCGGACAACAAAGAAAATAAAATACAAAATGAATTTAAAGTATAAAATTTTTTTTATGAAAATTAGAAGTCATTACGTCAAGACAACAGACTGTGATCATGGTCGCAGTGTATATTAATTAACACAATTGTATATTAATAAATACAGCGACCAAGATCGCATTGTTGTTGTTGATAAAGACCGCCAGGAATTGCAATCTAGGTCGCATACTTTTGATTACTAAAATTATATTCGTGGTGATTAATATTATCATGGACTGCGACTTAAGTCGCAGTAGATTAGTTAGCTGCTACTTTTATATTAGGACGCATAGCGACCAAGGTCGCAGTGTTGTTGTTGATTAAGACTGTCGCCAGGAATTGCAATATAGGTTGCATACTTTTCATTACTAAAATTATAATCGTGGTGACTGCGACTTAATTCGCAGTACATTAGGTAGCTGCAACTTTTACATTAGCACGCATAGCGACCAAGGTCGCAGTGTTGTTGTCGATAAAGCTTGCCGCCAGCAACTGCGACCACAGTCGTAACCTTCATTTTAAATTGATATTGGGGTGAATTAATTTAATTATAAACTGCGACCTTGGTCGCAGTTCATTCGTTAAGCCTAAACATCGATAAAGAACATTACTAGAATATTTAACGTTCAAAGATTTAATTCACCAAATTAATTAGGAAATTGATATTACATTAAACCGTAAAGAAGAAAATAGATGTTTACCCAAGCTTCGCTCCGGAAGAATATACATTTTAATCTTCCTCCTTTCTCTAGATGCTGCATGTAGAAATGAATTATATTCGCATCTAAGTCTCTACTGAACATCAGGTCCTCAATGTCATTCTTTATAACAATGATTCCGTTGTCGGTATCCTGATATGCAGTAGAACTGCAAGATATTCAAAACAAAGTTAGTAATTAAATTGTAGTTCTTATATATATACATAACAGTTTTTTGATATGATTTATAATAAAATTAATTAACTTACTCAGAGAAGGCCTTGTCCAAGAAATTTTTTATAAGAGCTTATTGATGGGGCTGCAGAATTCTGTATGTTGTGATTTCGGTCAATTCCCTCGATTTTGGCTGAGTGGGGGTAATCTCTTTGTCGCCGAAACCAGCGTCAGAACTAAGAGCCGCAGGCTGTGGAAGAGGATGTTCATTTATTTTCTTCTTCTGTTTTGGATAAACGAAGTCGGAGTCATCGCGATCTCTTTCAGCGCGCTTCCGTTCTTTGACTCCCCTTTCTATCGTTCCTTTAGAGTAATCCAAAACTTTTCTTTTTAAGGATTGCTTCTGAACCGGAGTATGTTCTTAAATTTTTTTCTTCAGAAGCTCTATCTCTTTGGAGTTCTTGAATCTCTTGAGTTATATTCAAAGAAAAACTGGGGATATCTTCCCCAAAAATATTTACAATAAATTCAGAACCCATGTTTTAGTCCTCTTCCAAAAAAAATTTCTTCTTCTCTTTAGCCTGCTTCTCCATCTGCTCCATAATTATTTTCTGCTTCTTCTCCTCTTCTCCCTTCTTCCTTCTCTCTTCTTTCATCCTCTCCTGCCTCTTCTTCTCCTCATCTAACTTCCTCCTCTTCTCCTTTTCCTGATCCTCCTCTTCTTTCCTTCTCTTCTCCTTCTCCTTCTTCTCCATTACAATCCTCCTCTTCTGCTCCTCCTCCTCTTCCCTTCTCCTCTCCTCCTCTTCCCTTCTCTTCTTATTCTCCTCCTCTTCCCTCCTCCTCCTCTCCTGCCCCTCCTCTTCCCTCCTCCTTCTCCTGCTCCTCCTCTTCCCTCCTCCTCTTCTCCTTCTCCTCTTCTTCCCTCATTCTCCTCTCATTCTCATCTTCACTCCTTCTCTTCTCCTTTCCTTCTCCTTCGCAGGAGCGGCTGCTCTTAGCAGCTCTTCTTCTTCTTCTTTCACTTTTAATTTCCTCTGCTGCTTTTTTAATTTTTTTCTTCTCTCTTATTTCTCTTCTTTTTTTCTTTAATTCAGCCTTGATTCTGTTCTCAGTCTCCATTTTTTCAATTTTTCTTTCAAGCTGAGAAACATATTCTATCAAGTACTGATTTTGATTCCTCAACTCTTCAATTTCTTTAGCTTGTTCATCCCGTTATGATGGCAAAAAACCTGTAAAAGTTGGTTCTTGCTCACTCGTCTCTTCTTGCTCTATTATTTTTGCTGCTTCTGGCTCCTTATCAGACGGGATGTTAGCTTGATTATATCTATTTCCTCCTTCTTCTTCTTCTTCATCTTCATCTTCTGCTTCTTCTTCCTCCTTCTCTTCCTCTTCAACAGGAAGGCCAATCATAATTTTTTCTTCATTAGATATGTTGACCATTCGACACAAAATCTGAGGAAAAAATAAAAAAATAAAGTTAAAACGAATTATTTGAAATAATTATACTGCGACCAAGGTCGCAGTACATTTATTAACTATTAAGATAGAATGCGACCATGGTCGCAGTTTGTTTGTCTGGCACATAAATTTAACTGCGAAGACTTGCAGCTTAATACTGCGACCATGGTCGCATTTTATGTAAACGGTATTATCAGGAGAATGCGACCATGGTCGCATTTTATATGTCCGACACATTAAATGAACTGCGAAACGTGCAGCTCAATACTGCGACCATGGTCGCATTCTAAGATTATGGTCTCATTTTAATCAATACTATATGGTATTTAATATTTTAAAACTTACGATATTTGCGTCAAGCTCATTTAGATCAACTTCAAGCAAAGATCTGCTAATGTTCTGGAGGTCCCATCTTATTGCGCGTGGGGTTTTGTCCTCCAAACCAGACCTCGGCTCAAAAATAGGAGCCCTCTCACATAGCCAATACTGCAAAATGTAAAATTAAATTAGTTTACACCAATATTCACAAGATTATGGGGAAATTTCATACAATGGTGGCCAAATTTGATATTCATACTTACAATAATTTGCACGGAGCATCCTTGCAGCTCGTACGTGGTATGGCTGAAGATGTCCATTGACTCAATCAGGAATTGCCAAACAGCTTTAACCCAGCATATTGACCTCATCAGCTGCATATTGGCAATCTGTTCCACAATATACCACGGCACCGTGCATTTACTGCCAGAGAAGAATAGAGTGGTCGACATGTATAGGATGATTATTGTAGTAAAGTCTTGAGCTGCAAGTCTCTGCCTGTCTCTTATAATTTCATGTAAAGTCACTTGCTACTCAAGCTGTTCATCCTTTATCACATCTAATTCACCCCTCCTCCTTTTCTTGACCAGAAGATCATCCAATGCCTCTTCAATAGATACTTTAGTGATCTTTTTTATATTGGGGAAATAATATTTTATAACCCCTCTATCCTTCATTGTACAGGTCTTATTCATAATAAAATCTGACCCAATGATAGGTAGACCAAAAGTTAGGGCAATATCCTCCACCGTTAACTCAATTTGTTTGCCCCAAATTGTAAAGGTCCTTGAATCCCTATCATACTGGTCTAAAATTCTCAGTACAGCAACGTTTGATTTTAGACCCTTTTCACCCCCAAATTCCTCATTTTAGAAGGCCATGAAGATTGGACCAAATGGGGTATTCTTGATTGCCTCTAAGAAATCGGCCTGAATGTACTTTTTGAATTTCTTATGAACTCGCACATAGGTTTTAGGCTCGATCTCAGAGGACGAACCTTCATCTGTTGTTTACCTATAGATGAAGAAAAATTAAAAACTTTAGACCAATGATTATTAAAAACTATAAGGGAATAAAAAGCAAATTAATTTTAAAACACTCCAACCAAGGTCGCAGTCATAAACAATGCAAATGTAAACAATGAACGACACTGCGACCAAGGTCGCATAAGTCTACAGTGCAAACATAAACATCTGCGACCATGGTCTACACTGCGACCAAGGTCGTAATCATCTACAGTGCAAACATAAACAACTGCGAGCAGGGTCAATAATGCGACCAAGGTCGCATAAGTATACAGTGCAAACATAAACAACTGCGATCAGGGTCGACACTGCGACAAAAGTCACATAAGTATACAGTGCAAACATAAATAACTGCGAACCGGGTCGACACTGCAACCCGGGTCGACACTGCGACCAAGGTCGCATAAATATACAGTGCAAATATAAACAACTGCGACCCAGGAATTAAAAAAAATGACGTTAAATACACTGCGAACATGGTCGCATAAGTATACTACAACGCATATTGAAACAACTGCGACCCAACATAAACAATTGCGACCCGGGAATTAAAAAAAAATAACGTTAAATACACTGCGACCATGGTCGCATAAGTATACTACAACGCATATTGAAACAACTGCGACCCATGTCGCAGTATGTAATAAAAAACAAAGGACCTTTCAGATACTGCGACCAACGTCGCATTCGTCTAAAATGAAAAGTCCGAAAAAAAAAAAAAATTTAAAACTCTACGATCTAAGTCGAACAGATCTGCAACTATAATTTTAACTACTGCGACCGAGGTCGACAAATAGTGTATGAAAAAAAAATTTGGCTTAAAAAATATTAGCAAGGTCGCATACATATACATCGCTTTTTTAAAAAATACTGCGACCATGGTAAAAATAAAAGGAAATGAAAAAACTTGAAAAAAATGGACCTTTATCGTTGTGTTAGAAAATCTATAAATTTAAAAATTTATTCGTCATCTAAAGTTTCAAAATCTCTTTCTTAATTGCGACCATGGTCCCAAGATTTTAAAAAAAAAAAGTGACAGAAACAGAAATAAATCTGAAAAAAAAATATTAAAACTATTAAAATCCATAAATCCTAAAAAAAATTTGGAAAATATCGTTTTTCTAGTACCTTTTTCGGCGGATGATTTCTTTGACGCCATGTTTTGCAAGTATATTTTTAAAAAAACGGATAAAATTTGAGAAACAATAGAACTAATTGAATCAGAATGATCAGGTGAAATTTTAGAGTTGTAAATTTTTTTAAAAGAAAATATTTTTACATAAGGTAAAAAGTTGTCAGTGAGGGTATTTTCGGAAAATACAATGTTGAGGTGACTCACATTAAATTAGACAGGATTTTTCAGGTTTTTGTCCGCCAAAATTTATGATAGATTTGTGGCTCTGATGTTGCCACGTACCGCCGGCTGAGAAACTCTCTCAGCCGTCGGCTGAGGTACAGTAACCACTATATATATATATATATATATATATATATATATATATATATATATATACTTGTATCCTTTCAAAAGGATTTGATCCCGGATCCTTCCCACTCAAATTCAACCCTCCAACATTCGAATACAAGATCCACTCCGTTGAAGTTGATCTATACTATTTCAAGTATCTATAAACCAAAAATCAAGTGTTTTAAATACTTTTTGCTCATCCATCAAGTAGGGAAAAAACGGACGGTCTAAATAGTGAGTTGGTTAGTTTAACGGTGTAGAACATTTGAAATCTAACAAAAATTAGTTTATAGGGGTTTTTAAATGTTTAGATCATAATGAAATGGCCGGATCGAGAATTTGTATGTCTAAAGACATAGATCTAACCAACTCGCTACTTTCGGCCGTCCATTTTGCGTCGCTTGATGGATGGGCAAAAAGTATTTAAAACACTTGATTTTTGGTTTATAGATATTTGAAATAGTATAGATCAACTTCAACGGAGTGGATCTTGTATTCGAATGTTGGAGGGTTGATTTTGAGTGGGAAGGATCCGGTATCAAATCCTTTTGAAAGGATACAAGTCTATCTCTATATATATATATATATATATATATATATATATATATATATATATTATTTTGCTGTAGATAAAACTTTGTTCCGAATTTTCCCTTTCTTTCTTGTTAAATTGCTTTCTGTCCAGTGAGAAATTCGTTAATTTTTCTTATGCGTTCTATTTTATCTGGATGGCATGTCAATAGATGAGAGGACTTTTCAGAAATAGAACCTACTAGTTAATAATGCCTTGTAGGAATCATTAAATCCAGTACATCATGTGGAATGTTCCATAGAGAGCGCAAGATGAACAATTGGCCAGAAGTGTAATTCCTCTCGTGCGGAAGTAATGCGCTGTAAAATCCTAATTAATATGCTTACATTTTCCCCTATAAAAGTCAAATATACTCTGTACTGAAACACCTAAACAATCACTGAGCTGTGAATACCATAAAAGAAAGGGCAGGTGACAACTGATGAAGAGAGAGCACTAGTTACCAGATTTGAGTACTCTAGTAACAGGGAGGAGAATGAGACCTCACCGAGGGCAGACCAGTTCAAAGACTGGCAGCCTGCGGCGGGAGCTAGGCCCATAGAGCACCTGTGTTATGAGTGCATCTTCCTCTTTGGTAGGTGGCCAAGCGAAGGTGGACGATGACAGCTTTGATGATGGAGGGCTGGTGGCTGGGGAAACCTCAACAAGCTTGGCAATAGTCTTCCCCTTGAGAGCAGAATCGGACGTATTAGGCCCTGGGAGTGAAACATAACGATGAAATTTGCTGCCATATATGCCTGATCCTGCACTCGACAGAGATCTAGTGCCCAAGCCCCCCACCTGTTAAGAGGATAGGTAAATTGTAACTTGTAAGCATGAAGCAAAAAATCATTACACTGTCTCATAAAAACCACTGCAGGCTGCAGCGTGTAAGGCTGTACGCTGTTGGATTTTGTTAGTTTCAATTTCTTTTCGGCAAAAAATATTAATACGAAAAAGGACTACACAATAAATGGGGTTTAACAAAGCCCAACAACTCAGCGAACTCAGCGATAACTGACATGTTTGGCTGAAAAATTGGCTCAGACAAAACTGATTACTGTAGAATCTCTCTTGAAAATTAATTTAGTCTGACAACAGCCAGTTTTCTACTGTTTCCTCTCATTTTGAAAGAAAACCCAAAAAAACTGAGAAAGTATTCTAATTTTTTTTCCTGCAAAAAGCTCTTGATGAAAATGCTCATGGCCCACCAAAAATTCAGAGAAAACTTTTATTTTCTGAGCCATTTTCCACAAGACGAAGAGGCCCTAAATGGACTTAAAACCGTTTATTGGGCCGGAAGAGATAAGTGAGGAGGATTGTTAAAAACAAAAATAAACACTTACTCTGCGAAAAATTTACCTCTTTTTTCTGTTTCCAAGACCGAGGACCCCGAAGATCACAGCGGAGCTCTTCTTCCCATGAGCAAACTGCAATTTCCAGCGACACCGCATCAGTATGATGATATTATCGATTGTGCCGATTGTTATAGCACACGCAAGCAGCTCCGCAAGCTAAAAAATACCTGGCACTTGGACCGATACAGACAGAACCTGAGCTCGTCCCACGATCGGCACAGCTCCGTCTTGTAAAAAGCACCGCTGCCTGAACTATTCGGGGATGAACCGATCTCAGGCGAATTGTTCCTCCTACTGTTCGCCTTGGAGTCGCTCACCAGAACTCCATCCATCACCAGCACGTCCTCCTCCACATCCACCAACTTCACTGGCGTCTTGTAGACCGGCGACTTCGGTTGCGCCGCCGATTTCACGTTCTTGATCGGCGAGAGGGCAGACGATTTCATCTGCAGGAGGCGGCGGGCCGCCGACGCTGCCGTCGGTTGATCGTAAGAGTTGGAGGCGGACGAGGAGGAAGCGAAGCGGAGAAGGCGGGAGCGAGTGAGGCGGAGAAGGCTGGGGTCCACGTCCGAAGCGGGGGAAGAGGCGCAGGCGTCGAAGGCGGGGTTGAGGAAGGCGGAGGGGAGCGACGGCGAGGTGGTGAGGCGGCGGCGGGCGTGGGCCAGCGGATCTGGCCATGATCCGGACCCGGACCCGCTGCCGGAGAGGGTTTGGTTGTTTTTGCTGGTGCTGCTGCGGCCTCCGGTGCCGTAGAAATAGTCCATTGGAATATCCTTGTCCTGCGGGACATCATACCGGTTAAAGTTTAATTGACGATAATGCCCTCAAAATATCTATTGTTCTTGAACGCAGAGATTTGAAATTCAAAAAGTGAAAAATTAAGGCGGGACGTTGGATTTTGGAATTAAGACAACAATGAATCAGGTTTATGATTTTCAAATCGAATTCGATCTTATTACAATAGGACTTGGGTTCCAAATTTACCATACAAGTATGAAGAGATATTTTCTTGAAACAGCATTTTGAACAAATAATACAGGAAATAAGAAAAAAAAAATCAGAGGAAATCATATAATTGATCCAGGAATTTAAACAAAACGAGAAAATTAAAGAATAGTTTCACAGTTATCTATTGACTAGCAGCAGATCCGTACATTCACACCCAAGATTTAGTCAAAAAAATATACACATGATCTTCCAGAAAGGGAATCGTACTTTGATCGGGGTTCTGATTGATGATCAGAGCAAAATAGAAGAAAATTCACAGGAAAAAAACATGTAATTGCTAAAAAAAATCAGAAAATACGAGAAAATTTTTGGATCTACTTTATTTGTGTACGATCCTTCAAACTAGAAACAGATCGATCGGTTTCTTGCCCAAATCCTTCGTTTATTACCTTCGGATCCATAATAAAACTTCACAAAACAGAGTAAAGATCGACCACGAAACGAGCTAATAAAGCGAAATTTAAGAAAAATCTCTCCATGAGAATCAAGTTCAGACCTAATTTGAACGGAAATTGCTTCAAAAATGAAAGGAAATTAGTGGCGCAGCTCTTATTCTCACCTGCCTAAAGATCGGACCGACGGAATTTCACTAACTCGTCAATTCTCCGATCGTTGAATCGCTTCATACAAATCTCGGTCACCGATCGGAGCCGATCGTTTTTCCATGATCTCTCTCTTTCTCTCTCTGAAACCGATAACTTGCGCGCCAAAATGCACGAGGTGACGGATGAATATATAGGGGAAGATGCGGCTGCGATGGAGGACACGTGGCAAGCTATGGAATGTAGTGATCCCGGCAGCAACTGCCTCTGGTAAATAAAGGAAATCAATTAACATTGTCACTTCGGAAACAGGCATGCAAACATCAGGAGCGAACGTTTACACCCCAAAATGTGACGAAGGCACCTCAGCGACTTAAGGCACCCATAAATGTGACGAAAGCACAAAAAAATGGAAGGGGGGAAAAAAAATCTAAACTATCCTCTTCTTCTTCTCATCCCCCCTCTTCCTTTCCATTCCCTCCGGCGAACCTCTCTCCCTCTAGCGAACTCCCCTCCCTCCTCCTCTTCTCCTCGGTGAACACCCCCTCCCCTCACTCCCCCTCCCCGTCTCCTCCCCGCTCCCCCCTCTCCTCCCCCACTCTTCCACCCTCATCGGCCTCCCCCGATCTCTCCATCCTTCCCCTCCTCCTCCCACCCGCCCACCTAGCCTGTTCGGTCAGATCTGGCCGAACAAGCCAGGTGGGCGGGTGGGAGGAGGGGAGGAAGGAGAAATGAATGATTTAGAGATTTCATCAAAAGTGAAAATGTCAAAAAAAAAAAATAATGACACTCTTGTAATAATTTGTGGGGGTGCCATCATCACTTTGGGGGAAGGGGGGGGGCAATATCGGCTCTCAAAACATCAGGGAAAACACAAAACACAAGAGCCCATATATCTCTAGATTGTACAGCCAGTTTAATTTCATTTTTGACACACTTTTCTTCGTACGTATCAAGAAAACACAACTTAAAACATAAATACTCGTGAAATTTTGATGGAGAGATCTTCCTCTTCAATGTTACATGCATCCATCTTAATTATGAATATTTTAGAAGAAATTAAATTTATGATAGCATTATTGATCAGATCGGCAGAGCTCATCTAAAAGAAATGTTTGTGGTCAAAGCGAAAATTGAACGGGCAAGGTTCTAATCTATGAAGCAAATAGTATAATTTATTCAAAAAATTATGTTTATTAGGTCCATTTACCTTCTTTTCTACTTATTTATCATGTTGGTAAATAAGAAGAATATACATCACATTTTCTTCATACTTTAGGAAATGTGCTTACATTAAAATTCTAATATGGTCGAAATCTTCCATAAGAACGAAACTGGTGTAATTCTCGTTTGCAGTTTTGCGTACACATAAAAACAATTTTTTTTTTTTTTTGTTTTTTTTACATAAATCAACTACAATCATAACTGCACATTATTATTACTCTTGCATGCACGCATGCGAGATCTTTTAAAATTTAACGTTGATAACATTTTATTTAATTTAATTTTATGAGAAGTACTTTACTTACTCATTTTAAACTTACTTACATTTAACTAGTGACTTGAAAGTTATGATTTTAAAATATGTCACCAATATTTTAGAAATAACCTTCTTTCTCATATTGAGAGAGAGGATAATAGGTTTTAAATTCAATTTCTAGAGAAGCAATTAACTGTGGCTCACATAAGCTCATTAATAGGGTTATGCACAGATATTGGTAAAGTATTTTTCTTATTTTTTTCCCCTTTTGTTTTTGGACTTGGGGCATCATCCGCCCCAATCCTAAAAGATGAGCTGGAAGATTAAATGCTCCATCGAGATCTAACTCTTCACTGTCGCACCCACACACACAACTAAGTTCGGGCATGGCTCTGATACCAATTGAAGGACTTGGGGTACCATCTCAAAAGACTAGAGTTGCTCAAATTCTTATATACCCAAGATCATCCCCACGTCTAACCGATGTGAGACTATTTGTTCGACCCAAATCCCAACAATATAGTATTGAATCTACAACCTCTTAGGCATTTAATTTCATTTCAAAACTTATAGTTTATAGGCTTTGAAAGAATATTGAAGAATGGTCAATTAATCTTCTAAAATTGTTTAAAAAGTTTTGCATTTCCTAGAATTATATTAGCTATTATTTAAATGTAATCAAATAGGCTTATACAAATCATATTTAAGAATAAAAAGACTTTTTAGATTAAACTAAGTGAACAAGTTCTGAAAGTATTTATTCGAGTTATCAGATTTCACTCCTTAAGCATTCATATTTAGATCCGATAAATTTTTAAGATACCTTGGTGGTTTATTGTCATTTTTATTTTTATATTATTTTAAGAAAAAAGATGGGGTTTAATAAGCCCCAGTTTGTCATTTTCAAAGTTGAAGGGTCTAATTGGAAATCAAGAAACAGGTTGAGTGGCTTTCTATAATTTTACCCTATGTATTTCTAGTATCTCCCGGGGTGCCATCGGATGCGGGTTATTCATGGATATTCGCATCCGAATCTACCTCTAACGCTGATATGGATATTATTTTTTTTACATCCGTGAATATCTGTATCCGTAACCGTATCCGAAAGTTAGTGCGGATACGTGTATGGCAAAATTATCTGATTCATATCCGATCTCATATTCGTAAGTTGGGTGCTTGACAATGATATCCGTATGTAAGAGACTATTCTTCAATAGAATAAGGAAATAGATTTTGATATTTTAAGTTGGCGAAAAAGTAACAGTGAAAAAGTATTGGATTCTTGCAAGAGTAGTACACGATATTTTAGATACTTTGACATCAACCGATGCATCGGAATCGATATTTAGTATCGGAGAGCTTGTAATTCATTGCTATAGAAATTGAATGGCAATGGGCACATAAACAAAGGATCATGCTAACTTTTAGGGCCATCTTAACATTTTCCCATGCATTGACTTAATATCTCACCAGCAACACTGAGAATATGCTGAAAGTCACTTCTTGTTTCCTGATGCTAAGGGTGTGAAGCTCACACTGCAGTCTGATAGTCACTTCTTATGTTCTGCAGCCAGTGGGCCTGACAAAATTCCCTATGAAGTTGATTTTGAGCTGTGTGACAAAGTTAATGTTGAGGTAATTGCTCTCATGAGATTATATTTCCGCTTCTACCATTATCAAATCTATAGGAACAAACAGCAACTCACACACAGCAACTTCACTTATGAATGCATTGCAGGAGAGCAAGGCTACTGTTGGCTTGAGAAACATGTGCTATCTTGTGAAGAAGGCTGTGAAGAAAGGGTGGAGGAGGCTGTTGAAACAAGAAGAGAACCCCCTTGTGTATTTGAAAGTAGATTGGGACAAGTGGGTTGATGAAAATGATGAGAAGGAAAACAAATGTGAGCTCTGAGTTCTTTCTTCTTCGCATATTTCTTGTTATTGTTTTCTTCTGATTGTCTTCAGCACTGACTTGCTGTGATGTGCCTGTTGAATCTTATCCTGTTTCAGTTGAAGATGTGGACTTTGGAGATATGGATTTCTCGGTATGTGATGGACATTTTCTGTTTCTTTTGAAACTCAATGGAATGTTGAATCTGTACACTTTTTTACTGTGTGTTGCTTATGTCCCCTTTCTTTTGCAGAAGTTGGGCTTGGGTGGTGCTGATGATGACTTTGAGGCTGATGCTGATAAAGATGGAGGTCAGTTAATTTTTTTTCTATTTTTAAGTCTTAATAGACAAGTATTGTGCAAATTAAAGTGTGTTGTGGCCTATGGGGGCTGAGCATATGACATTTTCATTCATATGCGCCATTCATATGCATTTGTCTTTCATATTACTGCTTGATTTTCCTCGAGATTTTGATGACGAAGAGATGGGAGACACTAAAGTGGGCGATGAGGGCAAGGCTGAGGAGCCCGAAGCTGCTGCTGCTCCAAGCGAGTCAGATGTCAAGGCATGAAGCTCCAGCATCATCAATTTAGAAATCTCACCTGCACTGGAAAGATAGGAAACGATCTTGCCTGCATCACATCTGTTAGCAATGCATTCTAGACATCCATTTTGGTAGTTTGCATATTGCTTAATTCTGACAGGTTTCTTTTTGAGATGGTGACAATCTTTTTTAGCTGGAATATTGTATTGACTTTGAAACCATGTCTTATATGTGGTTCTTGGTATATTGAACTTTTGAGAAAGGATCAGCTGACTGCAGAAGGCTTTTCTATGGAGTTTAAAATCCATTTCGTATAAACTTTACTGCATTTTATTTAGATTTGGGTGATGTTATTGCGTTCTTGTTACATTTGAGTCTCAGGAAACACGTACTTTTCCGCTGTTCCTTTTCTAGTTCTGGTTCAACAGAGATTGTTTTTGAGAGCGTACAAGCTTTTCTTTTTCTGTCTTTTGACTGATGGCCAGATGCAAGCTTTGCCCCGGTTCTCCTCATAATGAAAGAGATCAGAAGTGAGGAAGCAAATAATATGAAATCAATAGCAGAGTCTAGGAGAGCTCTGATCAATCGTTCAAGCGTCTATAATCATGAAAGGCAAAAAAGATGGCATATGTGTATGAATGTAGTTACACGTCTCGGCAATATTTTTGCATAGATCTCTCTTTGATGTATCATGAAAGGCAAAAAAGATGTCATGTTCATAATATTTTGCTTAGATCTATCTTTAATGTATGTTTTAGACTCCTAGCACATGACATTTGCTAATAGTTTTCATCAAAACAACATGAGAATTGAAATTTAGTCAACTTCTCACAAGGTGGTGGCAGCAGGTAATCACTACAAACTACATGATCTTCTAAATTCAGCGTAGCATTTCAACTTTTCCATTAGCTTTCCAGTAGTCTGAGCCGGATCCCTTCAGGTGGTGGCCTCAATGTGCAAACCATCTCCCTTGTCTTCCCAAAATAAACCTGCGAGTAAAATATACATGCTCTCGTAAGCAAGACTGATAATTTTGCAGTTCTCCTCAACTCGTCCCAACAAAAAAGGGGGAAAAAACTCATTGCAGTCATTGAGAGATTATCAGATTATCAGCAGTTCTCCTCAACTCGCCCCAATATTTATAAATAATAATAAAAAAAACACAACTCTGCAGCCTCTGAGAGAGAGAGAGAGAGAGAGAGAGAGAGAGAGAACCTGATCCAGTGAGTTCCTAAGTTTACCCTCCAGCTCTTCTATCATCTTTCCCATGTTGCATAGGTGGCCCTCAGCAACAGTAGCGTCCATATTCATCTGTGATTTGAAAAATACATGTTATGACCACTTAAAAATTATGAAAAACAAAGCTTAGCACATGCTTCACAACTACGGGGAAATTATAAAAGGAGTTAACTCTATGACATAAGAGAGAAATGGGAGCAAAATGTCGCTTCTAATCGAGTACTGAGAAACGTCCAGCTCGCAACAATAAACAGGAGTACACGCACAACACCACCAGAGATGGGAGAAGGATTAAAAAGTTTTTGAAAAGGAAAAGGTGGAACGAGAAAAATAACAACTGATGGGAGAAAAAAAATGACAATATATGTTTGTTTCCAAGAATAAATCATGTATTCATGCTAGACAAGTATGTTTGATAAAAATAAATAAACATAAAACAGCTCATACAGACAAATGTGACATCTACTACCAAGTTAAAATGGGAGGGATGTCATTGGACCAAATGCGAAGCACGACAACTGGGTGATGTATTTTCTATCAAGAATATTATATTAAGTGCAGTGTCAATACATAATAGGGTATTTATATATTGTTTCTGTTGGTATCAACTAGTTTGAACTGCACAAGTATTGCACACAGGGAAATCTCCACTGAAACTGGAAGAATTCAACACAAAAAACTTCCAAAAACTTGACATTTGGCAAAAAGATCATATTAGTTCATCAATAATAGGGTTGACTAGGGTGAATGTAAACGTAATGTGGCTATGGGGAAATATGTGAACCAAATAAATTAAATAAAATACATTCCCAAGAAAAATGGGACCAAGTCTCCAACAAATAAATATCAGTACACATATAGTCAAGGGCTAAAATACCATGAACTTTCAACCGTTTTGAAAAAAAATACCACAAACTTTCAAAACTGCAAGACACTACCATGAACTTTGGCACTTTCAAAAAAAAACTATCACAAACTATCAAATGGCTACTAATGGAAAAAAGAAAAAGACAATTATATCCTGATCTAACACAACACACACACACATATAGACTTGTGTCATTCCGGAAGGATTCGAGCCCAAATTCTTCCCACTCAAATACAAACCTCCAACATTCGAATACAAGATCCACTCCATTGAAGTTGATCTACATTATTTCAAGTATCTATAAACAAAAAATCAAGTGTTTTGAATATTTTTTGCCAATCCATCAAGCGACGCAAAATGGACGGTCGAAAGTAGTGAGTTGGTTAGATCAATGTCTTTAGACATAAAAATTCTCGATCCGGCCATTTGATCATGAACTAAACATTTAAAAACCCCTTCAAACAAATTTTTGTTAGGTTTCAAATGTTCTAAACCGTTAACTAACCAACTCACTATTTAGGCCGTCCGTTTTTTTTTCCTACTTGATGCATGGGCAAAAAGTATTCAAAACACCTGATTTTTGGTTTATAGATACTTGAAATAATATAGATCAACTTCAACGGAGTGGATTTTGTATTCGAATGTCGGAGGGTTGTATTTGAGTGGGAAGGATTCGGCTCGAATCCTTCCGGAATGACAAGTCTCTCGAGTGAGTGAGAGATAGACTTGTGTCATTCCGGAAGGATTCAAGCCCGAATCTTTCCCACTCAAATACAACCCTCCGACATTCGAATACAAGATCCACTCCGTTGAAGTTGACTTACATTATTTCAAGTAAGTAAAAATCAAAAATCATGTATTTTGAATACTTTTTACCCATCCATTAAGAGGCTCAAAATGGACAGCCGAAATAGTGAGTTCGTTAGTTTAACGGTGTAGAACATTTGAAATCTAATAAAAATTGGTGTGTGAGAGTTTTTAAGTGTTTAGATCATGTTGAAATGGTCGGATCAAGAATTTGTATGTCTAAAGACGTAGAACTAAGCAATGTGTTATTTTCAACTATCCATTTTGTGTCTACTTGATGGATGGACAAAAAGTATTCAAAATACCTGATTTTTGATTTTTAGTTACCTGGAATAATGTAGATCAACTTCAACAGAATGGACTTTACATTCAAATGGCGTAGGGTTGTATTTGAGTGGGAAAGATTCGGCCTCGAATCCTTCTGGAATGAAACAAGTGTGGGTGTGTGTGTAAAGAGAGAGAAAGAGAGAGATACATACATATATATACATACATATATATATACATATATATAGACTTGTATCCTTTCAAAAGGATTTGATCCCGGACCTTCCCACTCAAATTCAACCCTCCAACATTCGAATACAAGATCCACTCCGTTGAAGTTGATCTATACTATTTCAAGTATCTATAAACCAAAAATCAAGTGTTTTAAATACTTTTTACCCATCCATCAAGTAGGGGAAAAACGGACGGCCTAAATAGTGAGTTGGTTAGTTTAACGGTGTAGAACATTTGAAATCTAACAAAAATTAGTTTATAGGGGTTTTTAAATGTTTAGATCATAATGAAATGGCCGGATCGAGAATTTGTATGTCTAAAGACATAGATCTAACCAACTCACTACTTTCGGCCGTCCATTTTGCGTCGCTTGATGGATGGGCAAAAAGTATTTAAAACACTTGATTTTTGGTTTATAGATACTTTAAATAGTATAGATCAACTTCAACGGAGTGGATCTTGTATTCGAATGTTGGAGGGTTGATTTTGAGTGGGAAGGATCCGGGATCAAATCCTTTTGAAAGGATACAAGTCTATCTCTCTCTATATATATATATATATATACAGGGGGGGGCGAAGGGAGGTGGCGATGAGGTCAGGGAGTCAGGGAGGAGGAAGAGGGTCCGTGGTGTGTCTAACTTCCACATATGTTGTCAGTGCTCTTCTTCTACTTATTTTTCACGACTAACCCAATTATAGGTTTTGCGAATTGAGGCATCAATTTTTAATTTCTCCCCAATTATCATTCAATACTAGGACTAAGAATCTGACTCTCTATAGAGGAAAGTAAACACACCACAAGAAAAGAAACTTAACACACCCTTGAACTCTTGCATATTCATCCTATTCTTGGTGATATCGTCAGATTGTTGCTTTTCAGCCCTGAACAACTTGTATGTTGGAGACTTTTCAGCATGGGTGAAGAACTTGTTGGAATTATCTTCACTACTGATCTTACATTTGAAGTATATGCTTTTATTTTTCACTTCTTGGTCTTACTTGCTGGCGACAGATAGTCTTCTTGTTCTGGTTTTATTTGGGACAAAACATTTTGCTCTGTGTAGCCATTTTAATTTCGCAATTCTGTTAAAATGATCACCAATATAAAACACGACCAGTTTTTAGCCGAAATGGAAGAAGCAAAGCCTGAGCAAAGGCCTAAATCACCAAGCTCAAGATCCACAACCTCTACAAGGTCTGAATCCTCTTCGCGATCCGAAACCCCAAGCTCCGTGATCGAGCTGATCAAAAAGAAGAAGAGGAACATTCAAAAGCCGCCCTGATTGGTCGGTAAGCGAGGAATATATGTCATTTCTTGTAATAAATAAAGTAGTGGAGATGAGGAGGTGGGGATCAGAGTAGGAGAGGGAGCGGACAGGGTAGGAGATGGAGGGGGGTGTGAAGGAGGAGGTCGGTGGTGGGGTTGCAGGTAAGGGGGCCGTGGTAGTACGGGCTGCCACAGCCAGGTCGATGGCGAAGGGGTAGGAGATCGGGATCAGGCCACAGACCCTCAGGTGGTGCGGCAGAGGCTTGACCTGGGCGGTGCTGGCGGCGGTGGAGAGAGTGAGGAGGAGGAAGGAGAGGGAATCCATGAGAGAATAAGTGATGAGTGGGGAGTTTTTTTGTTTTACTTTTAATTTGTTTATGGAGATTAAGGGATAATTTGATCATTAAATTGTCACGTGATATACACGTGTCCGTTTTCTAAACCAGCGACAGGGTATTTTTCTGAGAATTACAGGGAAGTTCATGGAAGTGTTTTGCAATTTTAGAAGTTCGTAGTATTTTTTTCAAAATGACAGAAAGTTCATGATATTTTAGTGAATTAAGCCTATAGTCAAGCGACAATGAACAATTAACACAAGCAGTTACTACAATCTCTAAACTTGACTTGAAAATGTTAAATCAGATACTTCCTCAAGAGTCAAACAGTGCAATTGAACGATGATATCATAGTTTCAGTTAAAAGAAGCATCTGCCAGATATCTAAGAAGTGCCACATCCAACATGGGTCCAGCTTCATGATTGAAATTTACATGCTATACGCAAGCATAGTTGCCTGCATTAGGCAAGGGTGAGAATTCGATCGGAATTGTTTGGCTTTCCCAAAAGTGAATTAGACTCAAATAGATCGAAACAGTCACTAACCTAAGCTAATCTTCATGCTAGGATCAAACTTTGACAATATTTTAAATAGCTTTAGAATTTCAACATTTTAGTTAAACTACTTACATGTCCTTATGTTTTCGACTAATAACATATTTCACCTTGTAATAAGTGTAATTCCCTACATGACCTTTTTTTTGAATATCTTACAAATATGTCTTTCTGTCACTTAGTTAAAATTGAATGAATGATAAATTTAAGAAACTAAAACATGGTTCACTTAACTATTACCTTATACGAAACAAAACCATGTTAGATTCGTCTTAGTGCCATTTAGCAAGACAATGTTCACGTTCTTTGATTAAACCTAACACTAGTGTTGGTAACTAAAAGAATATGCTCACAAATTGATAAGTTGGACATTTGTTTTATCTTGTAAATGCTAAATGTTAATTTAATAATAATTTGATTTATTATAGTTCACAAATTATCTTGATCTAGGAGTTATCACAACCCACCCACATTCCTTTACGACCGAGTCAGTTCTTCGTGGCCATATTGATGTTTTATTGAGTATATCTGATTGTTACTAAGGGCAAATAGTCTAATACATTGAGAAATATGAACCATAGAATGGTTAAAGTATTCCCTCGACAAGAGTAGTAAATACAGCCTACAAGTGACTAAGTACTGTCAACAAAAGAAATGATATTCTTGTAGACTCCTACATAGCTGCAGATGATTATCATGCATAAGATGGGAACCATCTGTTGTCTGGGAGGAGCCAGTATGGTCAATTCCCTCCTACGTAAGGAGTACGTCCATAATAAAGATCCATTTTTCAAGTTTAACACATGAGCCGAGCATGTTGACCTTAAAATCATAGCAAATTCAAATACCATGCCCATGGTTCTAATCTCAAATTCAAATTCCTTGTATTTCTAAGCCATCCCTCTGGGGCACCCAACTTACCTAGCCCCAAACAGTGCCTAGATCAAACCTTTTATAGAGCCCACCTAAAGCTTAAAGCCAAATGGTCCACTATAATACTTAAATTCTACCTAACAAGCCCATTAAGCTGATATACCAACAAACCACCAATACACATTCAAGAGAAATCCGTACTGACTCATGGCTTGGTTCGACATGCCAAAATCCTTAAGAATTGCATGTAACAGGATGCATCCCCCATAATCTACAATTTCAAGGAAATTTCTGCTTGATTGTTCTTATTAGACCTCACTTTGTGTGTGTGTGTGTGTGTGTGTGTTTGGGGGGTGGGGTCGGGGGGTTAAGAAAAAGGTGACATTATTGGGGAGAAAAAGATGGGATCCAACCCTCAAGTTTTTCCCCAAATGGTCACCAGGAGATGCCAAGTCATCTCCTCCTTTCAACTTCTTAATCAACATTTGAATCCCTAATAACTGAATAATTAACATGAAATGGCTATAAGAGCTAATTACACCAAAATGTCAAAGTTGCTATAAGACTTTTCCCCTAAATATTGTAAGGTAGTATTTTCTTCCTCAGGAGTGATGAGAATTCACAAGGCTTGGGAAGATTTGCCAAGTAATTGATAGTGATGAAAACAACTACACTCTTGAGCAATATCACAATATGGTAGCGAATCTTCATACAACCTCTTACTTGCCCAATTCAAAGATTCTGCTCTACCATGTTCCAAGTCTGCCATCCTACAACAAGCTATTTTAACCTAGTGCCAAAAAGCCCCTACACTGCTACTCACTTCCTAAATTAACCCTCGAGCCAACTCTAAGCTACCTATCATATCTACTTCTAAATGTCCATTCAAACCACCATATAATGCCAATAATACAGCTGATGTACCCTCTTCCAAAATCCTCTTAAAGAGCTCAGACTTCACTTGCTTTTCTCACCAATTACTAATACTCTTATGCAAAATTCCTCACATAAAAAAAGAAAGGAAACTCACTATGAGCCCCTTCCAACACCATGACCAATCTCATATCTAATTAAAACCATGACCTGCCACCCATATTCCTTGTTAGGCTTCCCATTTCAGCACTTGATGCACCTTAACACATCTTTTAACATGTAGTGGACATTTTTCGGCCTCCCTCGAGATCACAACACGTGTCCGCGACATAGGCATACTCTGGGAAATCGACAACTATTCTATTAAAAAGATTCATATCTACGCATGGGAGTCGGTTACGCTCCTAAAATGAAGCATGTTATTAGGATAGATTCATATTTCTCTGCATGAGATCCCCACCAATCATGGCGGTTACAAAAATCCTGCACATTCAAATCTTACGGTTACAACGATCCATGATATTCGGATCCAATACTAAAGATATAAATATCCCTTATTTTCCAACAAGAAGGGGGGAAAGTATAGCCCTTGAGCACTTATAATCAAAACACACTCTGCTACTGCCTTAATTCTTTCTACTTATAATGAACTCACTACTCTGTGATTTTTTTCACTTCAGATTTTTCACGTAAATCCACTTGTGTTATTTGTGTTTCTGATTTTGCATGCTCACTCATTTGATTGTGGGAGAAAAAACTTTCGAGATTTTATCCACTACGAATTGATGCTTTCATTGAGAGCTATTGAGTTTATGCTCAGAATTTCCTTTCTTTCACCAAACACTACCCTAAAAAATCCCTCCACAAATGACCTCGCCTATGACAATAGCCCTTCAAAAAAAGCCACCAACAGACCGCTGCCTCAATTGCCGCCTCCAAAGGCAAGAAGATCATCAACGGGGGCACGGGTCTTGTAGATCTCCATCCCTCAAGTCTCGACGCTGTTCTTGAGCGAGTCAATGAGGAGCCCTCGTCCCCGGCAACTACTCCCGAGTGAGCAGCCAACGAGCACGAATCTCGGCTGTCCGTTGAGAGACAACTCCTTCAGATGTTGACCCGTCTGCAGAAGCGGCTAGATGAGCAAGAGGCCGAGGCGAATCACGAGCACGAAAAAAATCACTTTGGAGAGAGACGTCGCTATCCGTGTCGACAACCAGCTCCTCAACCAAATCGAAATCCTCAAAAGGGCCCAGACGAGGAGCTTCGACGTGGAGAAATCTCATCCTTCACCACTACGTGTGACAGATACTGCCTACACGGGAGACAGTTGGAGGCGTCGCAGATTCGCATCCCCACGTCGCGAGGAACAATCTGATGAGAGCGAGCCTCATAAGCCCGCGAAGACGCCTCGCGTCGAGGATCTCATGAAGATGGTCCGAAAGCAGATCCATGAAGACACGCCGCAACCTCACGGTGGCCCAGGACCCTCCATCATACGGATCTCTGATTCTCCTCTTTCAGAGGAGATCACATCACACTGGTTCCCAAAAAAGTTTGTGATATTGAGCTTCGATTGCTACACTGGAGTGACTGAACCTGTCCAGCACCTCCGAGCTTATCAAGTCAAGATGGTAGTCTACTCTCACGATGACTTCCTAATGTGTTGAGTGTTTCCATCTAGTCTTAAGGGCGTAGCTTTGGACTTGTTCCACTCACTTCCTCCGCAATCTCTCTGGAGCTTCGAGGAGGTCAGTAATGCCTTCTTCAACCAATACGCTTCGCGGCAGGAGCTCAAAAAGAATAGCAACCATCTCCTTACGGCCAGAATGCAGCAAAGAGAAACTCTCAAGCGCTACATCAGTCATTTTCAGAGTTAGATGGCCCCGATTTATAACTGCAATGACGATGTCATCGTGACTGCCTCCGTCAACGGACTGGAGATCAATTATTCCCTCTACAAACACTTGATGAAGTATGACGTCACTAACATGAAGGACATTCTGTTTCGAGCCTAGAAGTATATACAGCTGGAAGAAGCAACAAGGGACACAACGAACCGCTCCACCAAGTATGAAATTGAGGCTTCACACAAGACTCGAGGATATAGCCGAGGGCATGACGCCCATGAGCTGGTGAACTTGAACCCCTCACAGAGCCAACTCTGAGTTTTAAGGACGGATGTGACTTCACCCCATTGAATCTTCCTATTGACCAAATCTTCTGCGTCATCGAAGGCCAGCCCTGGGTGAAGTGCCCGAAGCCACTCCAGTATGATCCAGCCCATCCTGAAGCGTAGAGTATTATTCCTACCATGACAGCTGGGGGCACCACATTATTCAGTGTTGTGCCCTCAAGAAACATCTTGAAGATCTTGTTCGTCAGGGATACCTCAGAGAGTTCATCCTCACTCCCGGAGCAACTTTTGAAGCCAGACAACGAAAGAATATCCAGTGCAAGATAGTCGACTGAACGCAGAAAGACTCGAAACATATTGTTGAATGTAAGTTGTTAATCATCGAATGAAGCTTTCATTTTCTCTCTTCTACTCTATACATCACAGAGCATACGCTTTCGCCCTAATTTAGCTCCGGATGGATTAACTTACCTCATCGTGGACTCGATCTCGCTCCGGATGGCTAATTTGCCTCATTCCAGACTTGGTCTCATTCAGTTCTAGATGGATTAACTTGCCCTATCGCGAACTCGATCTTGCTGTGAATGGCCACATCTCAGACTTGACAGCTCCGAATGGATTAACTTGCCCTATCGCGAACTCGATCTCGCTCCAGATGGCTAACTTGCCCCATCCTGAACTTGATCTTATTCAGCTCCAGATGGATTAACTTGCCCCATCACGGACTCAATCTCACTCTAAATGGCTAAATTACCTCATCCCGAATTTCGTCTCATTCAGCTCCTAATGGATTAACTTGCCCTATCACGGACTCGATCTCGCTCCGGATGGATTAACTTTCCCCGTCGCGGACTCGATCTCGCTCCGGATGGCTTTTAGTTCTGGATGGATTAATTTGCCCCATCGCGGACTCGATCACGCCGAATGATTAATTTGCCTCATCGTGAACTCGATTTCGCACCGAATGGACTAAATGTTTGCTCCACATGCATATTGTGCATCACTTCGAGACTCAAACTCAATCTTCGGACTCCATACTTCACTCTACAGAAATTTTGTTCTGGGGACTCCGCCCTCGAAGATCCTCAGAGGGGGCTCTCTGACCCCTCCAACCCCCAACGACCTGACCGCGTAGGTCGACCCACGTAATAAGTCTGCGTAGGAAAAAGAAATCGTCAAGACAATTGGGCTCCATAACACGACACTGTATACTCCTAGTGGGATTAACCTACCCCCATTGTGGACCCGTCAAGTTCCACGCCAGCCTAAAGACAGTGATATCAGGACGACACTGGAAAAATGATAGCCAATTTCACCCCTCCGGCTTCCGTCCACAAGCTCTAGGAAGCGAAAGAGTGGGGCATCTGTAGTGGATATTTTTCGGCCTCTCTTGAGATCACAACACGTGTTTCGTGACAGAAGGGTACTTTAAGAAATCGACAACTATTTGATTCATATCTACACATAGGAGTCGGTTACGCCCCTAGAATGGAGCAGGTGGTTAGGATAGATGCAGATTTTCATGCATGAGATCCCTACCAATCCTGACAGTTACGAAGATCCTGCACATTCAAATCTTGCAGTTACAACCATCCACGATATTCGGATCCACTGCATCACCTATCAAAGATATAAATATACTTTCTTTTCCAACAAGAAGAGGAAAAAAGAAAAATATAACTCTTGAGCACTTGTAATCACAATACACTCTGCTATCACTGTAAATTTTTTTTTACTTATAGTGAAATCTCGCTCCTCCGTAGTTTTCCCCACCTCGAGTTTTCTACGTAAATCCTCCGTGTTATCTGTGTTTCTGATCTTTGCATGCTCACTTATTTGCTCGTGGGGAAAAAATCTTTCGAGATTTTATCAACTACATAACATTAAGCACTAACAGCTCCATCATGCTTAATTATAAAACACCACTTTTCTTCTTTCCCCCTTTTTTTCTTATTTTATTTGTTGTTATTGCATAACTAACTAGGCTCATGGGGTATTATCCACGATCGCCTCTTATCAAGCACCTTAAGCATTCTAGTTAATTAACATATTGGTTTTCTATATGCAGTTAGACTAACCATAGAATCTAGAAGCTAGCTCTCTGCTATAGCACTTAGTCAACTATCCGCTTTTCTACACCCTTAGTCATTAGATTAACTTTCCTTTTGTAGTTTTATTTAATGGTGGATTAATTATTTGCTTCCTTAGTCTATCATTATTATCTTGTTTACTTAATTACATTGATTAATCCTCTTCAACTATAAATTAAATAAAAATGTTCTCTATTGTTTCCTAGAACGATTTGTTTACTTGTTTTGATGTTTAGATTAATTCATCGCCTTCATAGTTAATCTACTTGCTTATTTCTATTTTAATGCTTTTAAATGTACCCTAGTTTAACCATCCATTCTATTTATAACTTGACTTTTAAGAATAGCTAGTTTGACCAAGATTAAAGCATTTTGGGTGGCCTGTTCCATCCCACAAAGCATTTCAAAGCCTTGCTCATCAACATTTCAATCAACCTTTTAGGTTGACTGTTCCGTAACTATTTTGAATACAGCTTTTTAGTTTCATTGTTTTCCCTCCTTGAGAGCTTCACAACAAGTCCATTTCGCATAGTACATTGCTGAGGAAAAACCTTCTTACATGAGCCAAATGGAGGAAACCAAGGTAATATAACTGAGTAAATTAATAACTGGTAACTGGTAAGAGATGTCTTGCTATCAGAAATCATAATATGCTTGACAATTCAATTTCCTAAAGTAGTCCTGAGCTACTTGAGCATAAATCAGAATCAATTTAACCAGAACTAAAAACAAGAAGCAAGCAGATTTAGTGGACCAGAGATCCTGCTAACTGAGCATATAAACTAGTTTGCATCACTAATAGTCACCCTTTAAACAAAGGCAGAGCTACAGAATGTAGTTTCCATGAGGCATGAAAAGGAGAAACTTTATAGAACGATAATTGTTAAATGACCTGCCCTTCTAGGATGCCCATAATGATTTCTAAATGTATCAGAACTCATGGCAAACCATGCAAGGTTGCAGTGGAAGAACAAGCATAATGGCATGTATCAAAAATTTCAGAAATTGTTAGAATGAACGAGAATTATTTCAGAATTCAGAATATTGACACAACGAAGCCTAAAGTGAGCTACAATGAAGAGTAAAGACATTTTGTTGGTCATAAAGTCTGGTGAATTTTCTTAAATCCATGTTCAATAAGGTGCACGGAAAGAATAAGCTAGGAAAGAAAAGAGGAGTGATTAGAAATATGAGAATACCTGTCTTCTTATTGATCCTGACAAATTGAAATTTCCAGATGGTTTGTCTTCTGTGGTCAATGATAGCATCACTGTACTGGTTAAGCAGTAATGAGCAGTTCCGTCATCCTCTAAAGCAACCTACTAAAAATAATGATGTTAATGACTACAGAACCCGAGAAAGAAAAGAATAGAGCAATTGGAGAACACTCAAAAAAAAAAAAAAAATTGATCGCTTCAAGAAAAATTTTAAGACTTCATATCATCCACAAAGTAAGCTTCACCTCAATAACATGAATAGCATCCCATGAGCCCTCTTGCAAATAACCTCTTCTTCCATGTGCCTGCTTTGACCCATCTTCATACCAAATTTGAGTTATAGGTTAGTGGTGTTAAAGTTTTTGCGATAGAAAGTAGTGAGAATTATGTTAAGACCAAACCTTTTTTAATTAAAAAGCAAGCCACAAATCCCTGATGATCATCTTCCCACATGTACACCGATGAGACACCCCCTTCATAATACCTAAGGAGGAACAGAAAGACTAGCTATTACTTCCTCAGAAACAGGACGGGACTCAAAAATCTCCTAAAAGAAGAAACTAGTAATCCTCTAGATGAATCACAGAAGGGAGAACATAAATGTTAGAAGGGCTCACAAATACACTAAAGATAAGTAAAGGTAAAGGACCTCACTGGTCACGGTAGACAGCAAAAATATCATTGGCTTCAACTTCGAGTTCTCTCAGCTGGGAAGAAGGGAGAGGTCCATCATCCAAAGGTGGGTGATATTTGTTTGACCAGGGAGACCTGCAATATAATGGCAAGATGAAGGGCCAAATATAATTATTAATTGCTCAGGTCCAAAACAAATGCCCACATGAAGGTCAAATGCATCGACTCTCTAAAGAATTCAAATGTCAAATCTAAGGTTCTTCTTGGCTATTTACCTATATGAATCAGCATCTCTATTGTATTCACACAGTATGAACTCCTTTGCAGACTCCTTGTCCAAATAAACCTGCAAGACAATCAATATAATATATTAAATTAAATAATAAAGAGGCAAAAAATATGAACAAGGATAAGCTGTCCACTAAAAGCTTTTGGATGCAGAACCACCAGATACAACTTAGAAGTGAATTTATGTTATGGTAAATTAAGATTTATATTAAGGCTTATTTTAATTGGGTATTTATTTCATCTTTAGCTATTAGAATTTAAACATGATTAGGAGTTATCTGATTTTCTTCGTGTTCATCTTTGATTTGAGATAATATTAGAGTTTGGTTAGAAGCTATCTTGCACGCACACGGACACATTGATATGGACACAACACATAGGCACATGGAAAATTCAAAAAAAAATACACATGTTACGCGTATGTGTCAGGACACAACTTGATGATAGAAGTGTCATGACATCAGATAGGAGTATTGAGTTTCTTTACCCATAAACAAGGTTATTTGTAACCATAAAATTAGCCTAATGATCGATAATTGATCGACCATTGAGTGTATGGTTCAAAGTCGCGGTCTCGGCCGCCGATTCAGCGGGCAATGAGACGCATCAGTCGCGGTGTCGCGGATCAGTTTCGAGCGATAAACGCAAAACGCTATATAGAAAGCTCAAAAAATTTTGGAAAATCACAACAAATCTTAAAAAATAATAGACATGAATATTTATGTATCATATGTCTAAAACATATCAAGAGAGAGGTACCATGCAAGCAAGAACCAAGGAAGCCCCATTGTGAGTATTATGTGTGGCCAAGTGAGCTCTCAACACTACCAAGGCCAAAGAGAGATGAAAAAAATTAAACAAAAACAAAAAAACGGGCGAGAGAGAGGGGGAGAAAGATCAGAGATCTCTCGTCTCTCTCCCTCCCTCTCTCAGAGAGAGATCGGAGGGAGGAAGATAGAGAGAGATCGGAGGGGGAGAGGAAGAGACTAATCTGGAGCTGAAGGCGGGCGGCGCCGTCGGAAAGTCAAGCGAACGGCTACGGCGGGCGAATGACGGTGGCGGGTGGGCGTGCGAACGAGGTAAGCCGATCAAGTGTGCTGCTCTTTTTTTCTCTTTTATGTACAACTGACTCAGGGCCGACTCGACCTTGACTCGATCGACTCGCCCTAGTCAACCCGAGTCGTATCAGGACTCAATCGAGTCGACCGAGTCAAGACCTAGTCAGCCTCGAGTCAGTCAAAACTCGGGGCCAAGAGCGGATTGCGTCGCGTTCTCGTCGCGGAGTCCGCCGATCGGTGATGACTTGGTAAGGTCAACTCCAACTCGGCCGCCCTGATTGAGTGATCATTGTGATCGTTTAACTCTTCTTATCTCTTGCTCATTATAATTTGAATTTGACTAGGAGTTATTTTGATCTAATTTGAGTTTAGCTTTTATTTGATAATACTATGGTTTGAGTCTGTTGATTCAGTTTGCATAAAGTTAAGGTTATGTTGTAACAAAAAAAATGCTAAGGTTTGATCAAAGAATTGATTGTCAAATTATTGGATTCAAGGTTTAAGAAAACGCTAGGCGGGCCTAAGCGGCGGACCTGGGGCATATTGCCTAGGGGACTAGGCAGGGACTAAAAGTTTTTCTATTTTTATGTTGAAAATTTATTTAAGTGTGTTATATGTTCAAAAAAATTTAGAAAGATTATAAAAATACATTAAAAATCAAATAAAGACAACATCTAAAATTGAATTAAAAGTAGTGAAAGAAGAGGAAGATATAATGATGCATCATGTCAATTGTCATGTAATTTAATTACTAACATCTAAAATTGAATGAAAAACAAGTAAAAGATTGTATTTTTACTTTTTTTTTATTTTTTTAAGAGGAGAAGAAGATTTGAGAAGCTTGCAGGCGTCGAGATCCTTCCTGGTGTCGAAGAGACCTCGCCGGAGTCAAAAGAATCCTAGCTGGCATAGGCGAACTCAATAGAGATGTGGCCACTGGATGTTACAAAAGAGATTTAGGGTTTCTTAAAAGTTTTATATATACTACCTTGATTAAAGCAGGTTGAACTCACTTCAACCCTCTTTACTTAAACAAAATTGGAACGCCTAGGCCTGACTCGGCCGCCTAGGCCCACTCATGCTTCACTGGGCGGGCCTGAGGTGCTACGGCCACCTACAGGCCCGACTATCCTGTAAACTGAGCAGCCATGTGGCTGACTAGCCTAGTTGGCCGCCTAGGCTGATTTTTAAAAGTTTGATTGGATTATTGAGTGATTATTGTGATTGACAGCCTTTTTTCCTCGTTGTATTCATCTGTGCCTTATACCCCCTATGGTTTATCCAGGTCTCTATCCAATTCTACTCTTCCAGCTTTTAATCCCTCCCCCACTCCCTCCTTTGCTTCCTCCATTTTCATCCCTCTCCTAAAACCTAATAAAAGTTAGAAGACACAGCTTTGGAAACTTGTGCACCATCCAAAATGTGGCTTGCAGTCACATTAAGCATTCTACCAATTGTTGCATTGTTGCAGTGCTCAAACGGAGGAAATAATATTTATTTTTTCTATTTTGTTTGGTATATCCTTCCAGATGGGTAAATCATATTGGTTTTCTAAATATGAAGGCTGCATAATAATTACGAACTTATTTGGCAGAATAAAAACAATCACAAATAATACAAGGTTCCTAGAAGATGAATGAATGAAACCCACTTCATCAAATATTGATATCTTCCTTTCCTCTAGAGTCTGTGCTAGTATTGGAGGATTATTAGGGTCACTTTCAGTTGATCTCTGCGCGAGTATGAGACAGCTCTATCAACCCATCATCTAGCTTTTTAGCTTTTAATGGAAAGCTTCCCTTCGGGAAACATTTGGCTTAAAAAAGAATGTTTCATCAAATCCTCAAGGGTCATGATAAGACTTCAATGGAAGTGCAGTTTAACTCCAAGATGATGGGATATAATTCAACTGCCATTTCTCTTTAAAGAGTTAATGTATCAGCATCACGAAATACATAGTTTAATGCTAGTAGAAAGATATCGACATTAACTATAAGGAGAACAAAAACTTGGCATAGATTAGGGAAAGTAGCAAAGACCCTGTGTTGGTGAAAACCAACTGGACAATGGGTCTACACATGACCCCAGTAACACAAATCAAAAATTTTCCCCTTAAGTATAAGTTAATGAACCTCTAAATCTTTTAATTTGTTCCGAAATCTATTCAACATATCAGAAAAGGGGGAAAAACCTAAGTTTTGGAAAGTAAACAAAAATGAAGGGCCTTATAATGAGAACAGATGGTACCAAAACTACTTCCTAAAAATGAACAATAACCCATGTAACAGAATCCAATGCTGGTCGGAAGTTTTAGTTTAAACAGTCATAATAGAAACCCACATGAGAATTACACCGATAGCTAATATGAAAACCAGAAGAAGAAGATCCCAATTTAGAGCGTGTTCGCGAGATGACTATGATTAAAAGATCAAAATAAACAAGAACCAGATAAAAAAAAATAGAATTTTGATACAAAATATTGGAGAACAAATAGAGAAGAAACAAAGAGAAGAGACCTGAAGGGGCTGGTCGACTTGGGAGAGGAGATCGGATGAGTAGTCGGGGAGAAGAGTGAGGAGAGCAGAGAGCGCCACCTCGCCCTGCTTCGGAGATATTCTCCTCATTAGATCCAGCGCAGCTTCCATTGATTCTTGGGTTCTCTGATTCGGATCTCTCTCTTTTGCTTTCTATATATTTGTGATTTTTCTTGGGGAAAAAAGGACGTTTTTTTGATTGATCCGAGTTTCCCTCGCTTGTTGGTATTGCCTGGATTCTGGGGTTTCCTTTTTTTTATCGCCGTTGAGGGAAACGGATACTGCCACCCAAACAAAAATGAGGGAAAGGGATATTTCTACCCAAAGAATGATGAAAGCATCCCCAAAATCCCCAAATATTATTACACTATTTTTTTTTTAACTATTTCACCTTTGATGAAAAGTCTAAAAAATCCTTCCTCTCATTCTCTTCCTCCTGCCCCCACCCTCCCCCCCCCCCCCCCCAACCGGCCTCCCCCCTCCCCAAACGAACTCCACCCCCACCACAGATCTGTTCGGCCAGAATTGGCTGAACAGAATTGATCTGTCCGGTCAGAATCCTGCTGAACAGTCCGAACAGATCAATTTTGTTCAGTCAGAACAGACCGAATAGATCGTGGAGTGGAGTTCATTGGAGGGGAGGGTGCCGGGGGGGGGGGGGTGGGGGCGGGAGTGGGCGAGCAGAGTTCGTTTTGGGTGGGGGGGAGGGGGCGAGGGGGCCGAGGCCGGCAGGGGGATGGCGGGAGGAGGAAGAGCGAGGGGAGATCACCGGCGCAGGGGGGGGTGTCGGGGGGAGGCTGGCGAGGTGGGAGGAGGAGGGGATGGAGGGAGGAAAAGGAAGAAGAAAGAGATTTTTTGGGGATTTTTTGGATTTTTTAGGATGCTTTTATCAGTTTGGGGGTGCCTTCATCCATAGGGTGCCTTTAACATCTTTGGGGTGGAAATATCCGTTCCCAAAAATGAGAAAGGCGCCCTATAATTAATTTCAAGTGTGCCATTATATTTTTGGGCACATCTATCCTCCTGAAAAATACTAAAATGCTACTTCCTCTTTTCCTTCTCCTTCTTCTCCGGCGACCCACCCTCCGTCTTCGCCCCCCTCACCGGCATTGCCCCTCCTCTTCCCCCATGGCCCCTCCCTCCCCCGCGGCCCCCTATTCCTTCCTCCCCTCCCCAGCGTCCCCCTCCCCTATCCCTTCCCCTTCTCTGTTCGAACAGTCTGACTGAACAGAGATCTCTCTGTTCAGCCAACTCACCAAACAGAGATAGATTTGTTCGACCGAATTGGCAGAACAGAGAGGGAGAGGGAAGGCCAGGGGAGGTGAGTCCGGGAAGGGGGAAGAAGGAAGAGGGGCCGCGAAGGAAGGGGAGGACGGGAAAGAGGAGGGGGAGTGCCGCGAGGGAGGGGGTCACTAGGGAGCAGGTGGGGGAGGCGGCGTGCAGCGAAAGGAGGAGGCGTGGACGGCAGGAGAGACAGAGATGGTGGTGAGGAGGGCTGGCGAAGAAGGGGAAATGAGGGAGGTCGGGGGTCGTCGGCGGGGGTTAGGGAGAGGGAGAGAGGAAGAGGAGGAGAAAAAGAAGAGGGTATTTCAGATATTTTTAAAATTTTTTGGGGTGCCTTAATCTTTAGGGTGCTTTCCTCTTTTTTTTTTTTGGGTGGCAATATTTGTTCTTGCAGTTGAGGATATGGGCCTAGGAAAAAAGTTTGTTTTGACCGTCGTCGAGGATATGGGCCTAGGAAGGTTCCTAAATTATGAGCGTGCCACTCGCCAAAGAAATTTTATCTGAACTTATAATAAGCGACAAATTTCTAAAGTTAGATTTGGCTAAAATCCATAAAATGCAATGAACTTTCACCGTTTTCAGGAAAATACCACAGATTTTCAAAATTATAAAAAAATACTAAATTTCAATAAAATACCACATGACTAACATTAAAAAGAAAAACACCAAGTTATCTATCAACCACAATACACAAAATTAATAACAGAGAAGCAATAAGAGGGAAGCGGCGCAGCCAGGGGAGATGGACGGGTTGGAGGTGGTGGGGAGCCGACAGAGACAGAAGAGACGGAGGTGGCGGAGGCGATAGGGGGGAGAGAGGGGGGAGGGAAGGGGACAGAGGGAGGCAGATGGGCAAAAGAGGTGAAGAGGGCGGAAGCGAGGGCGACTTGGGAGGTGGAGGGGAGGGCAAGAGAAGGCAGAGGGGTGGAGATGGGGACTAAGAGGGAAGGCGCAGGGAAGGGTCGGCGAGGCATAGGGGGCAAAAGCGAGACTGGCTGGGGGCGTCGAGGGGAGGGGGAGCGAAGTGGAGGTTAGGGAAGGGGAGGGGACGACAGAGTGGGGACGACGTGAAATGGGGATTTTTTTTTTTCTTTTCTATTTGTTTAAATGAAATTTAAGTGGGAGAAGTTAAAGGGTGTTTTGAGCATTAAAAGGTTACATGTTTTGTACGTGCTCGTTTTCTTAACATAGGACTAATGGAGGAGATTTTCTTGAAAAATTGAGGGAAAATATGGTATTTTCTTGCAATTTTGAAAGCTCGTGATATTTTCTTGAAAACGACAAAAGTTCATGATATTTTTATGAATTTTAACCACTAGAGTTTCATAAATTCTTTTTTGAGGGTGAGCTAGAGTTTCATAAATGAATATCTAACCACTTCGATATCCGGGCACATCAAAGAATGTTGAATGTACATGCCCAAAACATGCGGGTTCCACTCATTAGTTTTAGTGACATTTTGCTCTCTGCGTTTTATCGTCACCATGGTCACCGTGCCATCTCAGCCATTCAACTGGCTGGGGTTGGTGGGTCCCATCTGAGGTCCCACCGGAATCAACGGCCCAGCCGGGCACAGTGATCGCGGTGACGAAAAACACGGTGAGCAAAAAATCTTTCCATTAGTTTTTGTCAAGCTGAGTTAAATTTCTTTTTCTTTTCTTTTTTTTTTTTTTTTTTGAATTTCGACTCGTTCGTTTTCTTTTCACTTTATAACGGTCATTTCTCATAAATAAAGTTTACTATAATTTATCTGTGTTAAATAAATAAATATGGTAGAAGGGTAGCATTGTAATTCAAGTGAGAATTCGAGATTCTATAATTTGAATCGACCGTTCGCATTTGTTTTTTGTCAATAGCGCCAAAGGCGTGGAAGAGAAGCAAGGCCCACATTGACAGAAGGCATTATATAAAATAAAGCAAAATGTAGTAATTGTGAAGGCTCAAAAAGAGACAGTTGATCCTAAGATTCTTCTTTAATAATAAAAATAAAGAAAAAGCTAACAACAACAACAACAAGGACATGATCTTTTTGCTGCATTTGGAAGGAAGAGAGAGAGAAAGAGAGCTCTCTTTCTCAACTCAGCTATTTGGCTGGCTGAGAAGTAGAGCCTCTTCCGCCACCTTGGCAATTGAAGTGGCGGAAGAGAGCCTAAGTGGCGGAAGAGAGCCCTCTCTCTTCCCTCACCTTTTCAACTAAAAAAACCAGTGAAGAGAAGCTAGAGCACAGGGATCTAAGCACAAATAATTTTTTTAAAATTTTTTTTCTACCCCTCTTCTACCGCTCTTCCCTCCCCTCTTCCCTCTTCCTCTCTCTCTCTCTTTCGATAAACGAACGGGCCCTAAGAGAATGATGATGAGAATGGAGGATGCTTTGAGTTGAAAGCACGCATAATAATAATAATAATAATAATAATAATAATAATAATAATAATGACACCACCAGCTTATAAACATGACGAAGGCGAGTGTGTCTCAGTTTAAAATACCAAAGAGCAAAATCAAATCATCTTGATTCCAATTTCATTAGCTTGCAAACATCCAATTTGTTTTTATTAACTTGCTTAATTTGATCATGATTGGTCACCAAGACACTGTTGGAGGAGAGACTACATTGAGGAAGGTGATGCCATTCCAAGTGTCTTGCCAAGTGTCATCGAAGACCGCCAGGAAAGGCAAAGTGACAGTGGCAGAAAATTCAGCAGCAGCAGAAGTCAGAGTGGTCGGTCGACCGGCCCGGTCAACCGACGTGCACAGCATGCACAGGAACGGTCGCGGTCGACCAGCCGGTCGACCGCAGGGCTCTGACTGACAAACACCCAACTCTCGGGTTTTCTGGGTCGACCGCCCGGTCGACCGGAAGCCCTTGACTGACAAAACCCAACTCTCGGGTTTTCTGGGTCGACCGGCCCAGTCGACTGGTATTGGAGAATTGGGAGGTCGGTCGACCGGCCCGGTCGACCGACCGACGGGTTCTGGGTAAAAATCTGCTGATCCGTTTTTTGAGGTATTTAAGCCTCATGTTGATTCTACGGTTTGTAACCTGCGGGAATTGTTGTTGCTCTGAGTACTCTTGCATTCAAAGAGACTTAGAGTTATTGTAATCATCTTCCACAAATAAATCTCTCCATTGATTGCCCCGAGGACGTAGGCATTCAGGCCGAACCTCGTTAGATCTGTTGTTTGCGATTGGGTGATTCTCTTCTTGATTGTGATTGATTTCATTGTTCGAGGAGATCTGAGGATTCTCTGTTTGGTTCGTTGTTGTGATTTGTATGCGCGCACAACAAGTGGTATCAGAGCATCCAGGTTACGCTTGGGATTCTGAGGATTCGAAGGGTTCCAGATCTGATCAGGTGGAGATCGTGTGTCGATCTCAGGTCAGAGGTATTGGTGTTCTAGGAGATCGTGTGTCGATCTCAGGAGGACGCAAGGAGGGCTCGTTGAATCTGTGTTTGGAGTAGATCCGGTGAGAAACTCGATCTAGGGTTTCAAGAGGCAGGTAAAAATCCCATTTTTTATCTGAGTAGAGATTTATTCCAATCTGGTTATTCTTCCGCATAAATAGAGAATCAAAAGAAGATCTCAATGGCAGAAGAAACTGCATCTGTTAAGACAATGAACAATCACCCAAGGATTGAAGTTGTTAAGTTTAATGGGACTAACAATTTCGGTATGTGGAGATGTGAGGTTATGGATGCACTGAATGCATCAAACCTCGAGGACACTCTCCTATTGGAGAGGAAAAAGAACACTACCACTGATGAAGATTGGGCAAAGATGAACAGATCGGCATGTGGCTTGATACGTTCATACTTGTCACAAGACATAAAATACCTTGTGCAACATGAGACGTCAGCGAAGAAACTGTGGCAAACCCTTGAAAAGAAGTACCTGAAGAAGAGTGTAGAGTCCAGGTTGCAGCTTAAGAGTAAGCTGTATCAATTCAGGATGCAGAAGGGGAGCACAGTCAATGAGCACATTAACCGGTATACGAAGCTTCTTACAGATCTGCTGAATTTGGATGTCAAGCTAGAAGAGGAAGATAAGGCTGTTATCTTTCTGAATTCACTACTTGCAGAGGAGTACGAGACATTCACACTGACCTTTATTAATGGAAGGCAGAGCTTGGATTATGATGAGGTGTCATCTTCATTGATTAGTTATGAAACAAGGAAGAATGAAAGATACCCCTCTCAGACAAGTTCATCAGCAGAGGCATTGGAAGTAAGAGGTAGAGGTTCATCAAGGAAGGGAAAGGAGATTAGGGGAAGATCAAAGTCCAGGCCGGGCTTCAGGGATCTCAAGAAAAATCAGTGCGCATTCTGCAAAGAGATTGGGCACTGGAAAGTAGACTGTCCAAAATTCAAGGGAAAGAAGAAAGAGTCAAAATCTGAAGCAAATCTCGCAAAAGTGGTAAAAACTGCAAGCAGCAAATCACAGGCAGATGGATCAGATTCGGATTCTTCAGTGTTCTCATTTTCAGTCACCACTCCTGTCATTGGTTACTCGGGGGAGAACGAGTGGATCTTGGACACAGGTGCAACATATCATGTATGCCCTAATCGAGACTAGTTTACCAGTTTTGAGAAGTTGGAGGGGTGTTCGGTCGTCATGGGCGACGATCACCCATGCATCATGGAGGGTGTTGGCACTATTCCAATCAGGATGTTTGATGAGATGGTGAGGGAATTGAAAGAAGTGAGATATGTTCCTCAGCTAAAGAGGAACTTGATCTCTGTAGGAGTTTTGGAATCACTGGGGCTCGGAGTGTCAATTAAGGATGGAGTTCTTAAAATGACAAAGGGCTCGATTGTGGTGTTGAAGGCCGATCGCCGTAACAACTTGTATTATTTGAAGGGTAGTACAATGACAGGGCAGGTGGCAGCTTCAACCAGTCAGAAGGAAGATTCAACCCGGCTGTGGCACATGAGGCTGGGACATGCAGGGGAGAAATCAATGCAAACTCTTGTGAAGAAAGGGTTGCTGAAGGGTGCTGAGACCTGCAAGCTGGATCTATGTGAACATTGCATCATCGGCAAGAAGACTAAGGTGAAGTTTGGCACAGCTTCGCACTGCACAGAGGGTATTCTTGACTATGTTCACACGGATGTATGGGGACCTACCAAGACTGCATCGATTGGAGGTAACCACTATTTTGTGTCGTTCATTGATGACTACTCTAGGCGCTGTTGGGTGTACACTATGCGACACAAAGGTGAAGTCCTAGAGCTGTTTGTGAAGTGGAAGGCTAATCTGGAGAGAAGCACAGGAAGGAAGATCAAGGTTCTCCGTTCTGACAATGGAGGGGAGTACAAATCCGATCCGTTCCTACAGCTATGCCTTGATGAGGGCATCGAGAGACACTTCACAGTACCGGAGAATCCGCAACAAAATGGGGTGGCTGAGAGGATGAACCGAACTTTGCTAGAGAAGGTTCGATGTATGTTATCCAATGCAGGACTGCCAAAGAAGTTCTGGGCTGAAGCTTTGGGGTATGCATGCCACCTTGTGAACAGGTTGCCGTCGTCTGCAATAGGGGGGAAGACTCCTCTTGAAGCTTGGTCAGGAAGAACTGCTCAGGATTATGATTTGCTACGGGTTTTCGGATGTCCAGCCTACTACCACGTCAGAGAAGACAAGTTGGACCCAAGGGCAAAGAAAGGGGTGTTCGTTGGCTTCAAGCGAGGAACCAAGGGGTTCAAGATTTGGGACCAAAAGGACAACAAATTCATAATCAGCAGGGATGTCACATTCGATGAGGCTTCACTGATGAAGCCTACGGTCTCTAAGCAGGTGGAGACCAGCAAGACCAAGGAGCTATTGCAGCAGGTGGAGAGTGATGCAGATCCACCATCTCTAGAGGATTCAGTATCAGTTCGGATCATTCCTGAGGTGACACAGGGTGGTGATCAAGTTGCAGAAGAAGATGCTGAAGTTGTTGAAGAGGGTCAGGAGCAAGACATGGATACCGTTCCAGATCCCACTGCAGTTGGAAGACCAAGAAGGAATACTAGGAGACCTGGTTGGCTCACCACCGATATGGTTGTTGCATATGCACTTCCAGTTGTTGAAGAGGCTATTCCATATACATTCAGGGAAGCTGAGATTAGTTCAGAAGCAGAGAAGTGGAAAGAGGCCATGAATGAAGAGATGAAATCTCTTTATAAGAACAACACATGGGAACTCACCAAGTTGCCCAAGGGGAAGAAGGCCATAGGGTGCAAGTGGGTATTTGCAAAGAAGCAGGGATCTCTCCAAGAGGATGCAGTGCGCTACAAGGCAAGGCTGGTGGCTAAAGGCTACGCTCAGAGAGAAGGAATCGACTATAACGAGGTGTTCTCCCCAGTAGTTAAACACTCGTCTATTCGGATTCTATTGGCTTTGGTGGCGCAGAATGAGTTGGAACTTGACCAACTTGATGTGAAGACCGCCTTTCTCCACGGCGATCTTGAGGAGGAGATTTATATGACACAGCCCACAGGTTATAAAGCTGCAGGGAAGGAAGATTTAGTATGTAAGCTGAAGAAATCGCTGTATGGTTTGAAGCAGTCTCCTAGACAGTGGTACAAGCGATTTGACAGCTTCATCAGGAAGAAGAAGTACACACGAAGTCATTTTGATCCATGTGTGTATTACAACAAGTTACCATCAGGTGAATATATCTATCTACTTCTTTATGTAGATGATATGCTGATTGCTTCTAGGTCAAGATCTGCTATTGATTCTCTGAAGAAGATGTTATCGTCAGAGTTCGAGATGAAGGACCTGGGGGAAGTAAGGAAAGTATTGGGCATGGAGATCACAAGAGACAGAAAAGCTGGCAGGATAAGTTTGACTCAGAAGGGCTATCTGGAGAAGGTACTGCAGAGGTTTAATATCGGGAAGGATACTAAGTCTGTTAGTACACCAATGGCGCCGCACTTCAAATTGTCAGCGAAGATGTCTCCAAGGAGTGTTCAAGAGCGTGAGCATATGTCTCATGTTCCATATGCCAATGCGGTGGGTAGCTTGATATATGCAATGGTGTGTACGCGGCCAGATATTTCACAGGCAGTCTCCATGGCGAGTCGATACATGCATGATCCTGGACAGGGTCATTGGGAAGCTGTGAAATGGATTCTGAGGTACATCAGGGGAACTGTTGATGTAGGCCTAGTGTTCGAGAAGGACGACACCGGAAAGTAAGAGTGCATAGGGTATGTTGATTCAGACTATGCAGGTGATCTTGACAAACGTCGGTCGACGACGGGATATGTCTTCACATTCTCGCAGGCACCGGTGAGTTGGCGCTCCACACTTCAGTCTACCGTCGCGTTGTCGACCACAGAGGCTGAATATATGGCTATGACAGAGGCCATGAAGGAGGCAATTTGGCTTCAAGGATTGCTTGATGACTTGGGCGTGGAACAGGATATTTTGAAGATAAACTGTGATAGCATGAGTGCCATTTACTTGGCAAGGAACCAGGTCTATCATGCAAGAACGAAGCACATCGATGTCAGGTATCACTTTGTTCGGGAGATTCTGGAAGAAGGTGACATTGATTTGTTGAAGATTCACACTTCGGAGAATCCGGCCGATATGCTTACAAAGGTGGTGTCGGGGGTAAAGTTTGCACACTGCAAAGACTTGCTCCATGTCTTTCAGGTGAAATGAGCTTGCTGAAGCTCATTTGGGTGAACTACGGACGGCTTGATCCCTTGGGCAGGGGTACGTAGGCAACCAGGTTGGTGCAGCCGCTATCGAGTCTGAATTCGGCTCAGATTTGAAAATCTTTACCGAGGTGGAGAATTGTTGGAGGAGAGACTACATTGAGGAAGGTGATGCCATGCCAAGTGTCTTGCCAAGTGTCATCGAAGACCGCCAGGAAAGGCAAAGTGACAGTGGCAGAAAATTCAGCAGCAGCAGAAGTCAGAGTGGTCGGTCGACCGGCCCGGTCGACCGACGTGCACAGCATGCACAGGAACGGTCGCGGTCGACCGGCCGGTCGACCGCAGGGCTCTGACTGACAAACACCCAACTCTCGGGTTTTCTGGGTCGACCGCCCGGTCGACCGGAAGCCCTTGACTGACAAAACCTAACTCTCGGGTTTTCTGGGTCGACCGGCCCGGTCGACCGGTATTGGAGAATTGGGAGGTCGGTCGACCGGCCCGGTCGACAGACCGACGGGTTCTGGGTAAAAATCTGCTGATCCGTTTTTTGAGGTATTTAAGCCTCATGTTGATTCTAGGGTTTGTAACCTGCGGGAATTGTAGTTACTCTGAGTACTCTTGCATTCAAAGAGACTTAGAGTTATTGTAATCATCTTCCACAAATAAATCTCTCCATTGATTGCCCCGAGGACGTAGGCATTCAGGCCGAACCTCGTTAGATCTGTTGTTTGCGATTGGGTGATTCTCTTCTTGATTGTGATTAATTTCATTATTCGAGGAGATCTGAGGATTCTCTGTTTGGTTCGTTGTTGTGATTTGTATGCGCGCACAACAGACACTTCATCAGGCGCACGAAACTCAAAACAACAAATACTACTCAAGTATGAATCTTTTGTAATTTGTTTACAAAAATACATCCCATAAAAAGATTGTCTAACAAAATGTCTCGAGCTTGATGAATGCAAGGTGTTGTGAGCCTATCTGCTCCTGGAAACACTGGGGGCAGAGAATGAGTCCTCGTGTTTACATAGCTGCTAATCTTGCTGATGCAGTTCATTGTCAACACGGATATACAAAAAATCTATTATTGTAACTTGTAAGAAAACAATCGTTTAAAGAATACATGTTTTTATAATAACAATTGATGCAGACAAAAATATGTCGAGAAGCCAACTGAATGGAACTGGGATGGATGAAACATGCCTTCTGCATTCTGCGTGCAGCTAGCTGGGCAGAACTTAGCTTGGTACTGTAAGAACCTCTACAACTTCTCATCAATGAAATATTTCTTTTGCTTGTCTGATCAGTTGAGATGGAAACAGGACATTTGTTCTAGAACTGCTGGTTGGTCTTCGAGTCTTCAACAAAAGCCTCAGGTCAAGACACTTCACACAATCTGCATATATGAAAAGCCTCTAATATAGTTACTGAAGAAAAATAGACATTTGGACTACTAAAAATATACAACCAAAACAAGCAGGGCATAATATTGATGGCTTAGCATTGGGAATGGTTATTGCCACCCGCAAAAAATAATAAAAGTCCCCATGAATTAAGGCACCCCAAAATAGATAAAGGCACCCTTAAAAAAAAATTTTTTTTAAAAATGGCCAAAGTGTTTTTTTTCCTTCTTCTCCCTCCCTCCTCCGGCGACCCCCCCCTCCTCCGGCCTCCTCCTCCCTAAGCCGGCCACCCTCTCTCCTTCCCTCGCCCCTGTAACGCCCCGATCCCGTAGGTACGGGGACGTTATGGCGACGTACATACGCGAGGTGAATACACGCTCACGCGTACGTTAAGCCTCAGTACAGTACATTACCTCCATATAAACATGAGTTCCAGCATGAAAGAAGTACAAGAATACCTGCAGAAAGAGGTCAGCGATCATAACAGAAATGACTAATAGGGACAAATAAGATAACGGAAATAAAGCACCAAGATACCTAGGAATAGTCCCGATGAGGAATCTCTGATGTGACTCCAAGGTACTCTCGGATACTACGGTATGCGGATCTCCAATCTGGGCACGCAAACCCAGGGTCGTCAGAAAGCGACCTAGTGAGTGGTAAAATGAAGGAGGCAGTAATATATACATAATAATACAAGCACGATACTAATATATATACGTGATGGTGTATACCATATAATAAGTAGTAGGATTATATCATGTAAGCAGTAGGAACATGTAAACAGGTCATCTTTTACTACCATTATTACCTAACCGGTTATCATCAGGTCATGTCTCTAATCGTATCCAGTTTATAGAATATATAGTGTTATCTAGTGATGACGAGTGTACATGCTAGAGGTGCTGTGATAGCAGTGAACATGCAGAATGGCATGTGCTACCTAACCAGTATACGGTGTGGTGCATAGACAGTAGTGATGTATGCAAAGTATATATAAAATAGAATATATGCACATATGCATGAATAGTATGCTACTACAGAAAGTGTAACATGTATCGGGTAAAGTAACAAATAGACATGTAACATGATACCGGATAAATGATCAGATACAATAAGAAGTACAACTATACAATAGGAAACATGTATCAGGCAAGGAACAGTAACAAGTAGTAAACATGTATCAGGTAAGTCATGTTATTTATACAATAGTAGCAATCAGTACCACCTGATATTTTAATTACTCTCTTCCAGTGTCCCATACCACTGGCAGTTCATACTGGAGCCCGCACTCCAGTCGAACCCATCCGGACATGGCCTACGGGTACCATTATCCAAAAGAGAGAGTAACCAAATAACAAGTGTTCCCGACGTCACTATTATGTATACTGGTTTTATTATGTTAATTGAAAACTCATGGTCGAGGAGTTCTTATCGGGTGGGTGTATCCCGTGCATACCCGGGACAACGGCCTTAAACAGACCCCTGGCTGCTGAGACCAGGGCCAGCCCGCTAAGGCTGTAACATGTACGAGAACTCCATGAGCTAATCACAATAACGGGAAACGGGAGCTCATGAGTAATAACAGACGGTAGCCAGCACTACCCCGTCCCCTGCAGTGGGACAAACAATGGATCCAAACATCCACCCGATATGATCTAGTCAACCGTCAAGTCTCCCCCATACCCAAGTTATCTTTCTGATCTAATATGTCAAGTATATAAGGTAACAAGAATAAATACAGTACATGATACGGGTAACATGATAACTGGACCTGAGCTCTGTTGATAGCGTAGAACAATATAACGGGAATCAGGAACAATATAACATGAACAAGATAACATGAACAATATATCGAGAAACGGGAACAATAGATGTGGGATTCCCACATATCGCATATCAACCGCTCGCATGTCCAGTATCAGGAATATCCATATCCGTAACAGGAAACAATCGTATAACATGAATATGGGAACATGGAACAATAATACATGTAGCATGAACGGGTATCCAACAATATCAATAACGGGAATCAATCATATAACATGAATACAGTAACATGGAACAATAATACATGTAGCATGAACGGGGATCCATATGACAAGAATAGAGACACCCTACATGCATGTGTAACAGTGATATGATGAGAATCCATGTAACGATGATAACACTAATATAACATGCGGTAGTCCGTGCGTTGGTATATCCGTGCATCAGTGGAGCATATACCGTGTAATATGTCTGTGATAGTAAGTGGAATAACAGTAATCAGTGTACCCTATCATACAATGTCCTATGACCTGACAGTATCCATGAAATGATGATACCAGTGCATGCAATACCGGTGTCCTGCAGTCCTGTAGTCATATCTAGTGACAGTGTAGTGTCAGCGAATATCGTGGATCAATATACATGTGACGCTAGTTATCCACCGGTGAGACAATACATGAAATAATAGTGTCCAAGTCTATGGTCAACTAGTGGCCCGAGTGTCAGTGGCTGTACAGGTATAATGACTGTGTCTGAGTTATCCATGTCCGTAATTATTGGTATTATAATTACCTTCTTATCTGCATTCTAAATCTGTATTCTAAATTAGGAGAGACCTAACAATATTCTAGGTTATTCATATTACAGTGCATGTCCAATTATTACCAGTTAATAATGAAGAGTTACCGTCTTTTATTCAGAATCTAGATCTAGCAATCAATTGCACGAAACATGATAAAATATAATTTATAAAAGAAAAACACTCACAAACTGGCCATAAGACTGTAATTCTCTTCCCCACGATCGCAACGGATCCAGAATCGCCCGAATCGGAGTCCGGATGCTCCAGTTATCGCCCGGATACTAAAAATAATACAAATGGGTTAATTATGTAAATAATAATAAGAAATGCAAATACGAAATAATAGCAGGGAGTTTTCTGCAAATTTACCTTTATTGGGTTTGTGGTAAACGGGTCGGGTCTGGACCAAATCCAAACCCAAACCCACTGACTTTAAGTTAAATGGGTAAGGTTAGGGTAACGGGTTTTAACCCAAACCCACCCAGGTAAAGAGGTGGCGGATTCGGGTTTCTACCCGAACCCGCAAAGAGATAACAGCAGTAGCAGCGGCGGCAGCAGCCGCTGCCGCGGCTCTGCAGGCCGGCCGGCCAGTCTGGCTGGCCGGCGACCAGAACGACCCGCCGGCGGCGGGCCTAGCCGCCGGCGGTGGTGCCACAGAGAGGGTGAGGGGGAGAGATAGAGAGAGATAGGGGGAGAGATAAAGAGAGAGATAGAGAGGGGTAGAGGCAGCGGCCAGCTCTGGCCGCCTCGCTGGCGGTCTCCTGGCCGGCGACGGCGCCTGCACGGCCTGGCTGCGGCGCCTGCACGGCCTGGCCGGCGGTGCAGGTAAGGATGGGCTCCCCCCTCGTTTGGGTTTGTACAGAGAGAGAGGGAGAGAGAGAATTGGGGGAAAAAGGAAAGAGAAGAGAGAGAGAGGAGAGAGAGAGAGAGAGAGAGAGAATCCATGGAGGAGAGAGAGAGAGAGAGGAGGGATTTTAAATGGAGGGAGAGGAGAGGCGGTGGTAAACAGTAAGGCGGTGGGGGATTAATCCAGAGAAAGGGAGAAGAGAAGAGAAAGGAAAAGAAAAAGAAAAAGATTTAAAAAAAATAAGATTTTAATATTAGAATATTGGCTCAAAATTTGACCAGCTCCGAACGGTGTCCAAAAATTACAGAAAATAGAAAATATTATCCTGAGACTTAAAATGAAGACGGTTTGCAGAAACTCAATCCGGTTTGCTAATTAAAAATCCCAGAAGCTGTCGCCGATACCGGCGACACCGGTTTGGCCGGATTTTTGATAAATTTAGAAAAATCCCCAAAATAACCAAACGTAGCTCATGGGATTCTAAGACATACAGTGAAAGCCGATTCTCAAAATTCTACCCCGTTTGTGAAATAAAAATCATAAAGCCTATTATCGGTAACGGTCGACACCGACTACGGAGATTTCCAAAATAATCCAGGAAAATTCCAGAAAAATCCTGAAAAATCTCAAATATTAGAAAATAATTTTTGAAATTGAAATCGGCTCAATCGGACTACCAAGGAGGTCAAATCAATTTTGTACGTCGTATCGCGTACCGATACTGTAATACGTACACCGGGGATCAGGGTGTTACATTTCTCCCCACCTTACAAAAAATTGCGTCCTCGCAATTTTCATTTAGGTGTGAGAACAATATTTTCAACCCCAAAGACTAAATGTTACGGGTCCACGACACTTCCGCTGCGCACTCTGATATCTATAAGGAACTCGGGATGGAGGAGTAGGGTAGGGAACTAATCCTAACGAATGAGAAGCAAGACGATGCAAGTAAAGTGAGAAGGAAATCTGAGTTTCTGGTTGACAACTGGAAGGAAAGAAGGAATACAAATGAGTCAAGGAATGCTTTGTCAAGATCATGGTATTCTTGTACTCGTTGCTGCAATCCCCAAATTCAGATACAGATCAGTTAATCTGAATCTGATTGTACTGTTGGTACGAGCCGAGCATTGACCTAGGTGGTTACCCACACCAGGCGTGAACCTAGGCTCTGATACCACTCTGTAACGCCCCGATCCCGTAGGTACGGGGACGTTATGGCGACGTTCATACGCGAGGTGAATACACGCTCACGCGTACGTTAAGCCTCAGTACAGTACATTACCTCCATATAAACATGAGTTCCAGCATGAAAGAAGTACAAGAATACCTGCAGAAAGAGGTCAGCGATCATAACAGAAATGACTAATAGGGACAAATAAGATAACGGAAATAAAGCACCAAGATACCTAGGAATAGTCCCGATGAGGAATCTCTGATGTGACTCCAAGGTACTCTCGGATACTACGGTATGCGGATCTCCAATCTGGGCACGCAAACCCAGGGTCGTCAGAAAGCGACCTAGTGAGTGGTAAAATGAAGGAGGCAGTAATATATACATAATAATACAAGCACGATACTAATATATATACGTGATGGTGTATACCATATAATAAGTAGTAGGATTATATCATGTAAGCAGTAGGAACATGTAAACAGGTCATCTTTTACTACCATTATTACCTAACCGGTTATCATCAGGTCATGTCTCTAATCGTATCCAGTTTATAGAATATATAGTGTTATCTAGTGATGACGAGTGTACATGCTAGAGGTGCTGTGATAGCAGTGAACATGCAGAATGGCATGTGCTACCTAACCAGTATACGGTGTGGTGCATAGACAGTAGTGATGTATGCAAAGTATATATAAAATAGAATATATGCACATATGCATGAATAGTATGCTACTACAGAAAGTGTAACATGTATCGGGTAAAGTAACAAATAGACATGTAACATGATACCGGATAAATGATCAGATACAATAAGAAGTACAACTATACAATAGGAAACATGTATCAGGCAAGGAACAGTAACAAGTAGTAAACATGTATCAGGCAAGTCATGTTATTTATACAATAGTAGCAATCAGTACCACCTGATATTTTAATTACTCTCTTCCAGTGTCCCATACCACTGGCAGTTCATACTGGAGCCCGCACTCCAGTCGAACCCATCTGGACATGGCCTACGGGTACCATTATCCAAAAGAGAGAGTAACCAAATAACAAGTGTTCCCGACGTCACTATTATGTATACTGGTTTTATTATGTTAATTGGAAACTCATGGTCCAGGAGTTCTTATCGGGTGGGTGTATCCCGTGCATACCCGGGACAACGGCCTTAAACAGACCCCTGGCTGCTGAGACCAGGGCCAGCCCGCTAAGGCTGTAACATGTACGAGAACTCCATGAGCTAATCACAATAACGGGAAACGGGAGCTCATGAGTAATAACAGACGGTAGCCAGCACTACCCCGTCCCCTGCAGTGGGACAAACAATGGATCCAAACATCCACCCGATATGATCTAGTCAACCGTCAAGTCTCCCCCATACCCAAGTTATCTTTCTGATCTAATATGTCAAGTATATAAGGTAACAAGAATAAATACAGTACATGATACGGGTAACATGATAACTGGACCTGAGCTCTGTTGATAGCGTAGAACAATATAACGGGAATCAGGAACAATATAACATGAACAAGATAACATGAACAATATATCGAGAAACGGGAACAATAGATGTGGGATTCCCACATATCGCATATCAACCGCTCGCATGTCCAGTATCAGGAATATCCATATCCGTAACAGGAAACAATCGTATAACATGAATATGGGAACATGGAACAATAATACATGTAGCATGAACGGGTATCCAACAATATCAATAACGGGAATCAATCATATAACATGAATACAGTAACATGGAACAATAATACATGTAGCATGAACGGGGATCCATATGACAAGAATAGAGACACCCTACATGCATGTGTAACAGTGATATGATGAGAATCCATGTAACGATGATAACACTAATATAACATGCGGTAGTCCGTGCGTTGGTATATCCGTGCATCAGTGGAGCATATACCGTGTAATATGTCTGTGATAGTAAGTGGAATAACAGTAATCAGTGTATCCTATCATACAATGTCCTATGACCTGACAGTATCCATGAAATGATGATACCAGTGCATGCAATACCGGTGTCCTGCAGTCCTGTAGTCATATCTAGTGACAGTGTAGTGTCAGCGAATATCGTGGATCAATATACATGTGACGCTAGTTATCCACCGGTGAGACAATACATGAAATAATAGTGTCCAAGTCTATGGTCAACTAGTGGCCCGAGTGTCAGTGGCTGTACAGGTATAATGACTGTGTCTGAGTTATCCATGTCCGTAATTATTGGTATTATAATTACCTTCTTATCTGCATTCTAAATCTGTATTCTAAATTAGGAGAGACCTAACAATATTCTAGGTTATTCATATTACAGTGCATGTCCAATTATTACCAGTTAATAATGAAGAGTTACCGTCTTTTATTCAGAATCTAGATCTAGCAATCAATTGCACGAAACATGATAAAATATAATTTATAAAAGAAAAACACTCACAAACTGGCCATAAGACTGTAATTCTCTTCCCCACGATCGCAACGGATCCAGAATCGCCCGAATCGGAGTCCGGATGCTCCAGTTATCGCCCGGATACTAAAAATAATACAAATGGGTTAATTATGTAAATAATAATAAGAAATGCAAATACGAAATAATAGCAGGGAGTTTTCTGCAAATTTACCTTTATTGGGTTTGTGGTAAACGGGTCGAGTCTGGACCAAATCCAAACCCAAACCCACTGACTTTAAGTTAAATGGGTAGGGTTAGGGTAACGGGTTTTAACCCAAACCCACCCAGGTAAAGAGGTGGCGGATTCGGGTTTCTACCCGAACCCGCAAAGAGATAACAGCAGTAGCAGCGGCGGCAGCAGCCGCTGCCGCGGCTCTGCAGGCCGGCCGGCCAGTCTGGCTGGCCGGCGACCAGAACGACCGCCGGCGGCGGGCCTAGCCGCCGGCGGTGGTGCCACAGAGAGGGTGAGGGGGAGAGATAGAGAGAGATAGGGGGAGAGATGAGAGAGATAGAGAGGGGTAGAGGCAGCGGCCAGCTCTGGCCGCCTCGCTGGCGGTCTCCTGGCCGGCGACGGCGCCTGCACGGCCTGGCTGCGGCGCCTGCACGGCCTGGCCGGCGGTGCAGGTAAGGATGGGCTCCCCCTCGTTTGGGTTTGTACAGAGAGAGAGGGAGAGAGAGAATTGGGGGAAAAAGGGAAAGAGAAGAGAGAGAGAGGAGAGAGAGAGAGAGAGAGAGAATCCATGGAGGAGAGAGAGAGAGAGAGAGGAGGGATTTTAAATGGAGGGAGAGGAGAGGCGGTGGTAAACAGTAAGGCGGTGGGGGATTAATCCAGAGAAAGGGAGAAGAGAAGAGAAAGGAAAAGAAAAAGAAAAAGATTTAAAAAAATAAGATTTTAATATTAGAATATTGGCTCAAAATTTGACCAGCTCCGAACGGTGTCCAAAAATTACAGAAAATAGAAAATATTATCCTGAGACTTAAAATGAAGACGGTTTGCAGAAACTCAATCCGGTTTGCTAATTAAAAATCCCAGAAGCTGTCGCCGATACCGGCGACACCGGTTTGGCCGGATTTTTGATAAATTTAGAAAAATCCCCAAAAATAACCAAACGTAGCTCATGGGATTCTAAGACATACAGTGAAAGCCGATTCTCAAAATTCTACCCCGTTTGTGAAATAAAAATCATAAAGCCTATTATCGGTAACGGTCGACACCGACTACGGAGATTTCCAAAATAATCCAGGAAAAATTCCAGAAAAATCCTGAAAAATCTCAAATATTAGAAAATAATTTTTGAAATTGAAATCGGCTCAATCGGACTACCAAGGAGGTCAAATCAATTTTGTACGTCGTATCGCGTACCGATACTGTAATACGTACACCGGGGATCAGGGTGTTACATTTCTCCCCACCTTACAAAAAATTGCGTCCTCGCAATTTTCATTTAGGTGTGAGAACAATATTTTCAACCCCAAAGACTAAATGTTACGGGTCCACGACACTTCCGCTGCGCACTCTGATATCTATAAGGAACTCGGGATGGAGGAGTAGGGTAGGGAACTAATCCTAACGAATGAGAAGCAAGACGATGCAAGTAAAGTGAGAAGGAAATCTGAGTTTCTGGTTGACAACTGGAAGGAAAGAAGGAATACAAATGAGTCAAGGAATGCTTTGTCAAGATCATGGTATTCTTGTACTCGTTGCTGCAATCCCCAAATTCAGATACAGATCAGTTAATCTGAATCTGATTGTACTGTTGGTACGAGCCCGAGCATTGACCTAGGTGGTTACCCACACCAGGCGTGAACCTAGGCTCTGATACCACTCTGTAACGCCCCGATCCCGTAGGTACGGGGACGTTATGGCGACGTTCATACGCGAGGTGAATACACGCTCACGCGTACGTTAAGCCTCAGTACAGTACATTACCTCCATATAAACATGAGTTCCAGCATGAAAGAAGTACAAGAATACCTGCAGAAAGAGGTCAGCGATCATAACAGAAATGACTAATAGGGACAAATAAGATAACGGAAATAAAGCACTAAGATACCTAGGAATAGTCCCGATGAGGAATCTCTGATGTGACTCCAAGGTACTCTCGGATACTACGGTATGCGGATCTCCAATCTGGGCACGCAAACCCAGGGTCGTCAGAAAGCGACCTAGTGAGTGGTAAATGAAGGAGGCAGTAATATACATAATAATACAAGCACGATACTAATATATATACGTGATGGTGTATACCATATAAATAAGTAGTAGGATTATATCATGTAAGCAGTAGGAACATGTAAACAGGTCATCTTTTACTACCATTATTACCTAACCGGTTATCATCAGGTCATGTCTCTAATCGTATCCAGTTTATAGAATATATAGTGTTATCTAGTGATGACGAGTGTACATGCTAGAGGTGCTGTGATAGCAGTGAACATGCAGAATGGCATGTGCTACCTAACCAGTATACGGTGTGGTGCATAGACAGTAGTGATGTATGCAAAGTATATATAAAATAGAATATATGCACATATGCATGAATAGTATGCTACTACAGAAAGTGTAACATGTATCGGGTAAAGTAACAAATAGACATGTAACATGATACCGGATAAATGATCAGATACAATAAGAAGTACAACTATACAATAGGAAACATGTATCAGGCAAGGAACAGTAACAAGTAGTAAACATGTATCAGGCAAGTCATGTTATTTATACAATAGTAGCAATCAGTACCACCTGGTATTTTAATTACTCTCTTCCAGTGTCCCATACCACTGGCAGTTCATACTGGAGCCCGCACTCCAGTCGAACCCATCCGGACATGGCCTACGGGTACCATTATCCAAAAGAGAGAGTAACCAAATAACAAGTGTTCCCGACGTCACTATTATGTATACTGGTTTTATTATGTTAATTGGAAACTCATGGTCGAGGAGTTCTTATCGGGTGGGTGTATCCCGTGCATACCCGGGACAACGGCCTTAAACAGACCCCTGGCTGCTGAGACCAGGGCCAGCCCGCTAAGGCTGTAACATGTACGAGAACTCCATGAGCTAATCACAATAACGGGAAACGGGAGCTCATGAGTAATAACAGACGGTAGCCAGCACTACCCCGTCCCCTGCAGTGGGACAAACAATGGATCCAAACATCCACCCGATATGATCTAGTCAACCGTCAAGTCTCCCCCATACCCAAGTTATCTTTCTGATCTGATATGTCAAGTATACAAGGTAACAAGAATAAATACAGTACATGATACGGGTAACATGATAACTGGACCTGAGCTCTGTTGATAGCGTAGAACAATATAACGGGAATCAGGAACAATATAACATGAACAAGATAACATGAACAATATATCGAGAAACGGGAACAATAGATGTGGGATTCCCACATATCGCATATCAACCGCTCGCATGTCCAGTATCAGGAATATCCATATCCGTAACAGGAAACAATCGTATAACATGAATATGGGAACATGGAACAATAATACATGTAGCATGAACGGGTATCCAACAATATCAATAACGGGAATCAATCATATAACATGAATACAGTAACATGGAACAATAATACATGTAGCATGAACGGGGATCCATATGACAAGAATAGAGACACCCTACATGCATGTGTAACAGTGATATGATGAGAATCCATGTAACGATGATAACACTAATATAACATGCGGTAGTCCGTGCGTTGGTATATCCGTGCATCAGTGGAGCATATACCGTGTAATATGTCTGTGATAGTAAGTGGAATAACAGTAATCAGTGTATCCTATCATACAATGTCCTATGACCTGACAGTATCCATGAAATGATGATACCAGTGCATGCAATACCGGTGTCCTGCAGTCCTGTAGTCATATCTAGTGACAGTGTAGTGTCAGCGAATATCGTGGATCAATATACATGTGACGCTAGTTATCCACCGGTGAGACAATACATGAAATAAGAGTGTCCAAGTCTATGGTCAACTAGTGGCCCGAGTGTCAGTGGCTGTACAGGTATAATGACTGTGTCTGAGTTATCCATGTCCATAATTATTGGTATTATAATTACCTTCTTATCTGCATTCTAAATCTGTATTCTAAATTAGGAGAGACCTAACAATATTCTAAGTTATTCATATTACAGTGCATGTCCAATTATTACCAGTTAATAATGAAGAGTTATTGTCTTTTATTCAGAATCTAGATCTAGCAATCAATTGCACGAAACATGATAAAATATAATTTATAAAAGAAAAACACTCACAAACTGGCCATAAGACTGTAATTCTCTTCCCCACGATCGCAACGGATCCAGAATTGCCCGAATCGGAGTCCGGATGCTCCAGTTATCGCCCGGATACTAAAAATAATACAAATGGGTTAATTATGTAAATAATAATAAGAAATGCAAATACGAAATAATAGCAGGGAGTTTTCTGCAAATTTACCTTTATTGGGTTTGTAGTAAACGGGTCGGGTCTGGACCAAATCCAAACCAAACCCACTGACTTTAAGTTAAATGGGTAGGGTTAGGGTAACGGGTTTTAACCCAAACCCACCCGGGTAAAGAGGTGGCGGATTCGGGTTTCTACCCGAACCCGCAAAGAGATAACAGCAGTAGCAGCGGCGGCAGCAGCCGCTGCCGCGGCTCTGCAGGCCGGCCGGCCAGTCTGGCTGGCCGGCGACCAGAACGACCCGCCGGCGGCGGGCCTAGCCGCCGGCGGTGGTGCCACAGAGAGGGTGAGGGGGAGAGATAGAGAGAGATAGGGGGAGAGATAAAGAGAGAGATAGAGAGGGGTAGAGGCAGCGGCCAGCTCTGGCCGCCTCGCTGGCGGTCTCCTGGCCGGCGACGGCGCCTGCACGGCCTGGCTGCGGCGCCTGCACGGCCTGCCGGCGGTGCAGGTAAGGACGGGCTCCCCCCTCGTTTGGGTTTGTACAGAGAGAGAGGGAGAGAGAGAGAATTGGGGGAAAAAGGGAAAGAGAAGAGAGAGAGAGGGGAGAGAGAGAGAGAGAATCCATGGAGGAGAGAGAGAGAGAGAGGGGAGATTTTAAATGGAGGGAGAGGAGAGGCGGTGGTAAATAGTAAGGCGGTGGGGGATTAATCCAGAGAAAGGGAGAAGAGAAGAGAAAGGAAAAGAAAAAGAAAAAGATTTTAAAAAAATAAGATTTTAATATTAGAATATTGGCTCAAAATTTGACCAGCTCCGAACGGTGTCCAAAAATTACAGAAAATAGAAAATATATCCTGAGACTTAAAATGAAGACGGTTTGTAGAAACTCAATCCGGTTTGCTAATTAAAAATCCCAGAAGCTGTCGCCGATACCGGCGACACCGGTTTGGCCGGATTTTTGATAAATTTAGAAAAATCCCCAAAAATAACCAAACGTAGCTCATGGGATTCTAAGACATACGGTGAAAGCCGATTCTCAAAATTCTACTACCCTGTTTGTGAATAAAAAATCATAAAGCCTATTATCGGTAACGGTCGACACCGACTACGGAGATTTCCAAAATAATCCAGGAAAAACTCCAGAAAAATCCTGAAAAATCTCAAATATTAGAAAATAATTTTTGAAATTGAAATCGGCTCAATCGGACTACCAAGGAGGTCAAATCAATTTTGTACGTCGTATCGCGTACCGATACTGTAATACGTACACCGGGATCAGGGTGTTACAGCCCCTCCCCTCCGGCCTCCCCTCCCCCTCCCCTCCCTCGATCTCTCCCACCTCCCCCTCCTCCTCCCCGACTCCCCTCCCCCTTCTCCCCGCCCGCCCAACTACCCCCTGCGGCTCTGTTCGGCCGGATCAGGCAGAATAGAAGGGGCAGGGAGAGTTGGGCTAGCAGGGGTACCCCTTGTGGCTCTGTTCGGCCAGACCCGACCGGATAGAGGGCGCAGGGGGAGTTAGGCTAGTGGGGGGTGGGGGAGTTGTTGGGCGTGGGGGGGTGGGGATGGGGACGACGGACGGGAGAGGGAGGGGAGGCTGGAGGGAAGGGGTAGGGCCGGGGGGTGGGAGGAGGAGGGGGGCGGGGATCGCCGGAGGAGAAGGATAAAGGAGATGGAGGAAAGAGGAAGGAGGAAGAAGAAAGGGACATTTTGGGTTTTTCATCAAGGGTGAAATAGTCAAAAAATAATAATAACACACTTGTGAATAATTTGGGGGGCCTTTCTCATTTTTTGGGTGGCAATAACCATGCTCCTTAGCATTGGATACTAGAAAGCAAAAGATGTATAGAAGACAAGAAGAACCTTCACGCAAGTGCACGAAGCGCCAAGGTCAACCATTTTGATAGCCATATCGTTTTTTCGTTCCTGTCTGTAGGAGTCCTTTCTTGAATTATCCATGATCAACCATTTTGGGAGACATGATCAACCATTTTCATTGGCATAGTCACTCAACATTTTCTTCCTCAATTACTCTGCTTCAAATTGTGAGAACAAACAAACTCCATAAGCTCATTTGGAAATAGGTTGTCCTCTGATTTCTTTAGAAAAAAGTCTCCAACTTTCCAGCTTTCTGCTTTGATGAATGGTGTCCTGAACTATTGTTCTCTGTCATAAATTAACAAACTCTGCAGATCTACCTTTTTTTTTCTTCTTCGTAATGGCCAAAGCCCAATTTTGCAAGGAAAAAGAAAAGAGCTATATAAAGAAAATATCTTCTCAGCTTTTTCATAACCAGCTTAGCTGATCATTTGTGCAAGAGTTCATGTAGAAAATTTGACCAAAAAATTTTCTACCATAGCTTCATCAGAACCACCCCCAAAAAAGTCATACCTTTCTCTCAACAAATCACCTTTTTGACAAGAAATTGTTCACCAACTACACTGAACAATTTAGTTGGAAGCCTTGGACGCTAAAATAAAATAAAAATCAATTGTTTATTTTTGATTGCATGTACCTGGAAACATAGTAAATATTCTGTTGTGTTTTGGGCCACATGCTCATCAAGTTAAATTTCTTGAATTGGAATTCACTTATTTCACGAGTAATTACTTGCCCTCTTCTCAACAGAAATATGGTAAATGTAACGTCCCGATCTCACGGATACGGAAACGTTATGGCGACGTACATACACAGGGCGGAGATACCCTCACGTACGTACGTTAAGCCTCAGTATAGAAAATAACCTCCATATATACATGAGTTCCAGCATGAAATAAGTACAAGAATACCTACAGAAAGAGGTTAGAGATCATAACAGATAGGAAAAACAGGGATAACTAAGATAACAGAAACAAATCACATAGATACCTATGAATGGTCTCGAGGACGAGCCTCCTATGTGACTCCAATAATACCATCACCAATTAGCATGTTATCCTTGAGTCATGTCTACAGTAGTCTCATGTTTCTATAATGCAAATCTGATAAACACTGTATGCAACCAGTCTATAGTGATGTGAGTATAGGATATACAGGAACTAATGGCATGCAATGTAAGGTATACGTGTACATGAAGAGTGTGTCACCACATGAAGTGTAACAAGCATCAGGTAATGTAGCAAAGGCTACAGGTAACATGATAGTGGATAACATATCAGGAACAGTAACAAGTACAACTACACAGTAGTATACATGTATTAGGAAAGTCATGTTATTTATACAATAATAACAATCAGTACCACCTGATATTTTAATCAATCTCTTCCAGTATCTCATACCACTGACAGTTCATACTGGAGCCCGCACTCCAGTCGAACCCATCCGGACATGGCCTACGGGTACCATTATCCAAACGAGAGAGTGACCAAATAACAAGTGTTCCCGACGTCACGATTGTGTATACTGTTTTTATGTTAATTGAAAACCGAATAGTTAAGGAAATCCTGGAGTGTATCGCCGATACCGGTCGACACCGGTGTGGCCCGATTTTTGATAAATTCAGAAAAATCCCCAAAAATGCCAAAACGTAGCTAATGTGATTTTAAGACATAAGGTGAAAGCAGATTCTCAAAATACAACTCCGTTTGTGAATTAAAAATCATAGGGTATATTCTCGGTATCTGTCGACACCGACTACGGAGATTTTTCAAAATAATCCAGAAAAATTTCAGAAAATTCTGAAAAATCTAAAATATTGAAAAATAATATCTGAAACTGAAATTGGCTCAATCGGACTAATAGAAAGGTCAAATCAATTTTGTCCATCGTATCAAGCATTGATACGGTGATACGTACACCAGGGATCAGGGGTTACAGTAAATCCCATACATACGGAACTAAAATTTTTTAAGTCTATGCTAACTAACTATATGGCCGGATGGGGTTTTTCTATTATGATCTATCACCGATCAAATAATAGAGAAACACCAAATTAACGACTCTACAGCGGAAACTGTGGAGCAGATCTATCGCTAACAAGAAAAAACAAAATTAATCACCATAAAAAACACCAGATATAACGTGGTTCAGCAATGTGCCTACATCCATAAGGAGGAGAAGAGAAATTTTTATTGAAAATAGAGAAGAAAATATAAGAGTTACAAGAATATCTCTCTTACAACTCTCAATAGTGGAAATCTCTTTTGTTCTTAACACACATTTAAAAGTCCAACCCTAAGGGGTTTATATAGGACTTAGGATGATTCTAGTCCAATCCAAACTTCAACAATTCAATCAACACCGCTTCAGAAAGAGAATGAAAGAAAACCCGAATACAAAACAGATTGAAAACAGAACCATATTAGGAAACTGCCAGATCTTGCATTAGTCGACTAGTGCCAATTTCTAGTCAACTGTACCAATAAATTAGTTAATTATTGTAACACAATCCGATAACCCAACTCTATGTTTGTAAGGCCTAGTTGACTAGCCTAGAGTCTAGTTAGTCTAGTCGACTAATAACACTTATTTGTCGATTAATCAATATGCACAGAGCATGTACATGTCCATGCTTAATTTCTGAAGCTTGTAACACCTCCGCATGATCCTTAATTGTTCTCCATTGAATATGAGACACTTCAAATACTAATAATCCTACCTTGACTCTTATTCATTGAGTCCTTTCGTAGAAATTTGGCCTTTGCTTCATTCGCCTTGCTTTCTCCGGCCATTTGGATTTCACATGGCTCCCTCCCAAGAGCTCATTCTCCACTTTACTTTTGAAAAATCTGATAAGGCTCAGAGATGCTCTGAACTTCTCTACCGGGATGGTCTTCATTGTTGAGGATTGATCCCTTGGGCATGTGGTACGTAAGCAACCATAATGGTGCATCCCATTTTAGTGGTGCAGCCCGTATGAAGTTATTTGAGCTCTCGAGAATTGACAGTGGTAAGCTGCAATTTGGACTGCAGGTAGGTGAAGAGTTGTGATCTCGATGAGCATTTGATCTTCTGGTGTGAAGATAGTTGAGCTTGGATCGGAGGGCGTGCATCCAGTTTGTTGAGCTGAATTGGTGATCTGGTGTTCTCTACTCAGATTTGGTTAGACGTCTTGAAGACATTTGGATTGGTATTCCAGTCAGTTGTTGAGTCATTGTTGGCTCATGTTGGGTTCTTCTTGAGATCATTTGAAATGATGTTTTATTCAGTTGCTGTGTTGAAGACATGTTCATTGGTTTGCTCATTATGTGTTATTTTCTTCGATGAAGTGTTAGGAAGGTATGTATGATGCATTCCGTTTAGTTTAGCTGAGTTGAAAATTTGATACAATTGATAATGGATTTTGGAGAGAGTTGTCTGAGGGGACGACAAACTCAATTTGGATTGATTTAGGATCAATCGTTTGGATCTGTGATCATTTGAAATAAATTTTTAACTTTGCATTGGGGATTCGTCAGAATCGTATGGTGAGTCAACATCCACGTTTGGTCAGCTTGGCAGAGATCATGTGTCGATCTCGGGGCGGAGATCGTGTGTCAATCGCGGAGCAGCGTTGGATTTATTGGTATTCGGCTCAGATTTGCAAAATTTTCACCGAACTGGAGAATTATAGCGAGAGGACCAGAAATTGGGATGATAAAGTTTTTAAACTCATTGACAGAGGTTCGATCGATCGGGCGATCAACCGACATACACAAGAGAAGAAATCGATCGACCGCTCGGACGACTTATATGCACAAGAGGAGAAAACACAGTTTAGCTGTTGACGGAGAGTCGACAACAATTGGATACCAGTTGACCGCCCAATCGATTGGCCCAACTTTGTCATTAATAGAGAGTTGGGAGGGTCTGTGTGGTTGACTGGGCGGTCGATTGCACACTTAGAACGGTCGACCGACAGTCGGATCTGGCAATATTTGGGACCCGACCTGCTGAGTTTTTAGCAGTGTTTTTCTTCTCTCTTAGAACCCATTTTGAGGTTGATCTTACTGAGTCAGTTCTTAAGAAAACATTATAATCCTTTTGTAATATTGTGTAAATCATCAATAAATCTCTCTCTTCTACCCCGGGACGTACGCAATCTTGTCGAACCTCGTTATATACTTGTGTCTCCTTCTCTTTGGATTGTCTGTGATCTAGGGTTTGTTCTTGACAATCTCCCGGTTCCAACAATATTTACATGGCCAAGCGAGAGGAGCAATTAATGTGTGAACGCCAAATATGAATCAATACATTAGAAACAAATTCTATGCGTCCCTTATTTTTGGTCAGTTCAGATTATATAGGATTAGATTTTTAATTTGTGTGTGCTATTTTAGATGTCATTGCATGATCCCGTAAGTAGGAGCGCGAGAGTTTCAGTCGGCATTCATTTGAAGAGAGGCTGGGAGGTTAGAACGTATCAAGGGCGAAATATCGGAAAGCAGGCAGAAGAGAGAAGAGCGATGAAAAATCTAAATACATTTTCATCCTATATAATATAAATTACATAGTTTTATGACAGGATTACAACTCTGATAGTTCTCGAAAAGCAGAATAGGACGGCGAATAAATGAATAAATGAATAATATACAAATTACATAGTTTTGTTACAGAATTAGAACTCTGATAGCTCTATAGAGTTCAGTTGGAATAATTTTTTTTTTCTCCCTTTTTTCAGAAAAGAGTTCAGTTGGAATATAGGGAGGTGTATAAAATTTATGGTGCACGGGTAATACTGAAAGCGAAGGACTAAATAATAATAAGAACACCAGCAACTATTTTAATCAAAATTTTAGTTTAATCAGGTTACAGTAAAACTACATTGCAATGCTTCCCCTTTCCCAATTAAGCAAACATCCAAAAGAAAAATATTGACATCAGAAGAACGATCTTTTGAGTTAAAGAAATTATTCTAAGCTTAGAAGAATTAAAAATAACATCATATGATGCAATGTCTATCATCAAACATGTAATTTCAGATAATTTCATATTGATATTTCACCCAAATCTATTAAACTAGCGGGGCATAAAAGCAAAATCCAAATCAATCAACCCTCACAATGTAATTATAATTAACTAAGAAGAAGAACACCACCTGTCTTTTCTTTTGTTTGTTTATGGTCCTGAAGGAGATGAAGCAGGGGGAAAGGGAAGCCTTATTAAACTAAATAATACCGCGTTTACTGAAGTGGGTTTTGGGTAATGGGTAATGGTTATTGATCAAGTATATGGGGGTCCAGTCGAAACTATAGATTCATAATTAATGTAAAACCTATTATCAAATAAATAACAATAACAAAAATATATACATACATACATACGTCTCGATGTTGCAAACTCAAATCTCTACTGATTCTTCACAAATCTCACCACCCTTCTTCAACGAGTCAGGAGTTTTTATAGTTTTTTTTTTTTTGAGTTAAAATGGCGAACCTAATAGGTCCTCATGTTCATTAATAAGTTTTCAAGGAAAACAACTCTGAAAATACAACAGAAAAGGCAATATAAACAGATCCTCGAGTTTCTATAGTTACAGTTTATTTTGAGAGAAATCCCTACAGTTTGTTGACAACAATTCAAACAAATCCCCTTCTCACTTTGTAATGTTTCGTTAGTAACTTATTAATAAAACACTGGGCGCTTTTGCCTCATGGCTTTATCTATAAGGGGAAAAAAACAATTCAAACAAATCAATACCTCTGTACTTTATATAGATGGGATAAAGGTTCCTATTCCCTGTAGCCTGTAGGACTCAGAAACCTAGGTCTACATGTATTCAAGTTGGGCTAAGTTCACAAGAAATTTTGAACTATGGGTCGTTTTCAAAATAACACCTTGAATTCTCTTTCATCTGCTTATAGGCTTTTTTAGAAAACTACCTCTCATAATTGACCATAACTGTACCAATCACATTATGATTTACTTCAATGAAGTCGATTGTATATTTTGGCAATATTTAATAGTTTCAGGTGCAATTTTAGATGGTTTTACGTTTTTTACGCTCATGACGAATCAAATTATAATTAGCTTAAAGGTTGAGGAAGAGAAGCTGTGAGAAAAAGGAGTCGAGACTTGCCATCTTCAATTTGAAGAAGGACTTGATCTGATACAAAGGAACTATCATACAGATTGTGAGAGCCAACTGAGTCATTCTAAGTCTAAAAACTGCAGTTTTTAAGATTCTAATGCTGCAGGTTCAAATATTGATCTATTAGCAGGCTTTTTGGAAGATTTAATTTTCAGCTTAATGGTGTATTCTGGTCACCAATCTCTGCAATCAGAAACAGAATTCCACTAACAATTTATTACTTGCACAATCAAGGAACAATAATCTCTAATTCAATGAGCCAGATCAAAGCAGAATCACAGAAGAAAACTCACACAATCTCTGTAACATGAAAAATTGTAAAAAAACTACAGAATTGAACTAATTCCACCTGAATCCATTAAAAGATTTCCAAGAAAGACATCATTATCACAATGCTTCACACTGAAAATGTAATGCTTCACAATTTCGATTTATCGTATTGCAAACTCTTTCATACGAAACGATCTAACAAGTAAAACCCAAAATTTAATCGCCTAAACACCATCATATTTACAATGAATCATCCTATCAGCGCACCCTTGGCGACTTCCGATGGGATGACAGAGGGGACCCATTAGCCACTGCTCGCCTTGGCGAAGGTGCATGCCCCACTGGCAACCTCAGAGAAGGATCCGAAAGCTTCATCATTTCCTTGGAGTCTTGAAGTGGCTCGAGTGTGGCCAAGACCTCAGACATCCTGGGTCTGGCCTTCGCCTCATTGCTGATGCACTGCAATGCAAGTGTGGCAACAGTAAAGGCACCCTTTTTGGGATACTGGCACTCCAATCTCGGGTCCATGATCCGGAACAGCTTTCGCTTGTCTCCAAGAAAAGGCCTTGCCCAGTCTACGAGGTTTTGTTCTATGCCAATTTTGTTCTTGTCAAGAGCTCGACGCCCGGAAAGTAGTTCCAAAAGCACGACACCGAAGCTGTAGACATCAGCCTTTGCAGAAAGCCGGCCTGAAATGGTTGCAAGCATTAGAACTAAAGGTTTTCATCATTGACAACATATTCTCAGTTATTCCAAAATAAGACAAAATAAGGAGAATTCTAAAGTACTTGTAACAATTTCCTATGAGTGATTTCTCTGATTTATTTTTCAACAAGCAGTTTCTTCATAGATTGTTGCATTCAAGTATGTTAAGAGTAAATAACAAATACTCACGACTTAGTCAGGGAAAAATGATTTACTTAGATGAGTGACATTAGTGATCGATGAACTATCCTTTTTTTAACATGCACTCATGCTTACCTTAGTGTATGATTATATTATACCTACTAATATAACATCCTTTGTGTTAACAAATGTCAACAACAACAACAACCACCCAACAACAACAAAGACTTTAACCCAAACTTTTCAATTATCAAATATATTTTTTAATCCAAAGTTGCTATAAATTGTTCCCCGATTTTTATCTACATTGTCCCCTGAATGCCAAAGTATTGACTATAACACTGCTTTCTTTTCTCTAAATCTTTGAGAAGGAGGGTTGAGTATTTAAAATTTGTGACTGACTACAAAACATTCCAAAATATACTGAATATCAGCACGGAGGATAGGGGAGTAATACTAAGTATAACAGATGGAAGATATAAAAACTTGAAAACTTGTGAAAGAGATGTTATTCTCAACAAGAACGATCTGCAAACAAGGATATGGAATCATGATAATCATACAATAAAGTGGGATATGAATCATGTCAATCATACAATAAAAAGGCATCAGTGTCCCATGTGCTTGTTGAATATCTCTATCTATCATTTCCCAAGTGAGAAATATGTCCCTATAGTCAAAATACCATTTTCTATTTTGGTGTCTCAGAAGTCTCTAATAAATGTCGGAAAACTGTTCCAATATTCAAATCAGAGTGTTCCAATATTCAAATCACAGTGTCCCTTGCATATCAGAAATACCATTTTTGATACCAAATGCCAGTTCTTCGTCAGTCACCAGTTTCCCCTGAAACGGGTGTCCCTCTCATAAATAAAGTGAAGGCAAATATGTGTTAATTGAACAGCTTGAGGTAATATGAGACACTTGATATTTAAGCAAAAAGGTACAGTGCTATCATCTTTCTCTCTTTCTTTTCTTTCTTTTTCTGTGAGGAATCATCATGCTATTCGTTTAGTATTTAAAAAAAAAAAAAACTAAGACTACTATTGACTAAGTTTTTGAAGAAAGAACATTATTTTTGTATAACCACTGTCACCCAAGTATCCAAGTAAAGAATCACTTACTATCATTTTAATATGGTTATATTTTTCAATAACTAGTGAGCTACAAAATAAGCAATCTCGCAACCTGTTGCCACATATTCTGGAGCAGCGTAACCATGAGTCCCCATGACTTGTGTGGAAACATGAGTATTATCCCCAGTTGGGCCAGCTTTTGCCAAGCCAAAGTCTGAGAGCTTCGCATTGAACTCCTACATTCAAACAAATAAAATTAAAAAGTTAAGAGAGAAAATCTTTTATTCAATAAAATTTAAAGACGGTGGCATTTCATACCGAGTCGAGGAGAATGTTTGAGGCCTTCACATCTCGATAAATAACTTGGGACTCGCCATCATGCAAAAATGCAAATCCCCTAGCAGCTCCAACAGCAACTTTAATCCTTATGGCCCAAGAAAGTGGCTGAGAACTTCCTAGTAAAACCAACCATGAGAACTTACTTAGATTAAGACAATTAATTCATGACATTTTCTATTAAAGATGGAATGATATGCCTAAACATAATAGTACACAACTTCACTCACAAGCAAGCAAGCAAGCAACGTAAGTCTGCATTCTCCAGTTATTAGTCTCTTAAGATAAACAGAATATGTAACGAGAATGGAGCTTATGCTCAGAGATGAATGCATTGCCACCTTCCCACCTAGACTCTTGCCTAGACTTGGGGAGACTACAGGTACAGAAGAATGTGCTCAAACACATAAACAGATAAGGTAACTATCTGCTCACTTGACAGACCTCCCACCTTATAAGGGAAGACAATATATTGCACATAATTACGTTGATCAGGATTTTGGCTTACAAACAATGTTAAAAGAAATCAATGGAAACAAAAACTTCTAATTATGAATTACTCACTTCTAAATAAATGATTCTCCAAACTTCCTTTTGGCATATATTCATAACTAAGAGACGGTTGTCACCATCTGAGCAGTAGCCAATGAGCTTGACCAAATTTGGATGGTGAAGCTGACCAAGATACTCGACCTCTGTCTGCAATAGTTGATTTTAAAAAAGAAAGTAATGTTGATTAAAAAACTAGAAATCAGAAACAACAACAAAAGGAAACAAAATCTATAAGGTGGTTAAGAGAAAAGTACCAGCCACTCCTTGTGACCCTGGAAACCTTCTGGTTTGAGCTTCTTGATAGCCACCACCATGCCTGAACCAGGCTTTGAAGGTGCAAGACTTTGTTCATCCATCCAACCTTTATAGACATATCCAAATCCTCCTTCACCCAAAAGACTGTCTGGCCTGAAGTTTCTAGTAGCACTTTTCAGTTCACTGAATGTGAAGGCCTTCAAATTTGAGGATGATATAATCTCTCCTTCAGTTCTTGGTGTAGGAGGAACCTCGAAACTACTTCCACTATATGAAGGTACACTCAAAGTTGACGGAATTGAGAATGTGTGAGTGGAAGGAATTGACGATGATAAGCTTAACTTGCTGTTCACTTTTGAAGGACCTGAATTTTACAACAAAAAATTGCTTATAAGAACCTTAGGGTTTCCTTGTAGTATAAATTTGAAATGCTTTATAAGTGATTTTCTGGGGGAAAAAGATAACACAATTAAGCCACATCATAATAACAAAATTTGAGATAAAGCCACATCATGAAAACATCATGATAACACAATTCTTAGACTTCAGATTCAAGATGAGGAAATAGGCGTAAGCGGTAGCTTCACAAGTTAATAAAGCTGTGCTTTCCCACAGTTTAAGACCTTAATCTGCAAGAAACAATAAAATTGCCCAAAGATGTATCTTTGGACCAGAAGAAATTAGCCTATCAGTTTCGGTAAGATCCCTAAGAATTGTCATCGTAAGAGGGGTCTATCCAAACAATAGCCATAGTTCCTCACCTGCTCAACCTAGGACTCCAGCAATGACCCATAGGTCAATATAATGTTAAAAAATTCTCGCAAAAAGTTGGTCAATCGTTGAAATAGAAACTCTAGTGATGTGGGATCAACACAAAATTTAGATTGAGGATATGAACTCTTATCGCAACTCAATCCTTAGCTTCACTACCAGTTGACTTAATCAAAATAAGATCAAATCAATACCAATAACAAAGTTTTTTAACCAATCATTTATAATTATGGTATGCCTATTCAACTACAAGCATTAGCCTTTTATAGACCCATACAAAGAGAATTTTCCCATCACAACCAATGTGAGACTAAATAAACTAAAATAAATAAAAGTCTAAACAAGGAACTACATAAAGAGAGCTATAGTAGCATGATCCCTGTCAATTCTCCCCAGCCTGAAAGCATTCATCTCCGGTGAATGCAATGGTAACAAATGGCAAGCATGACCAGGTCGACTGAACAATCTCGCACGAATCACCTCAATCAAGCTAAGGTGGTGGTCGTAACAGCAACACTAGTGCATCACATCGAGATCATGGTGGTAGAGGTAGAGCTAACCTCGGTGACAGGTCGACTGTAAAAGATGGTAGCTCGATCAAGGCACAAATAATAGCTAGAGGCACATCCTGTTGAAGATGAAGCTGCTACCAGGATCTCATAAGATGTGCAACTCGTCGGTCATGAGAGCAAGTCTCCTCAGAACTCTAGAGGAACATGTGAGCCAAGTATGTGACTTACTAACAATCTCAATGTGACTCGTAACAATCACCTCATTGTTAACTGCAAATTCCTGTAACATATTATATGGATATACAGAAAATTTATAGTTTTTATCGTAATTTGCTAACTGTCTAATGATATCATCAACATTTGCAACAGAAAAATACAATGTAGTAGGCACTCTAAGTATAACTCCTAATGATGAGAAAATGAGATATATGGGGAGGCCTAGGATGACACGCATTGAACTCCTCTAATGGTAAACTGGACTCAGGGATAAACTCTAAACAACCAGTAAAAGAAGCACTAGAAACCACATGTTAGATCATAACAATGAACTTTGATGACTCACTAGAAAATGACGTGATAGGACGATCATTAAATCATAATCAGCACGAGAAGACTCAGATGATCCACTAGATATAACGACGCTAGAATCAACCGTCTCATGATCAATCTCATCCTCTATCAAATGTGTGACAAATGAATATCTAAAAATTTGAATAGAGACACTAGACTTCACTAATTCAGGCACATAATCACTAGTATCATGAACATAGACATCAACAGTTAATGGTGTACCATATTCGACTCTCACATCCACTAACTACTTCAATAGTAACCTCATAGGAAGCACGACCCTCATCAAGAATTGATGTGTCGGAACCAACTGATATATCTTCAATTATACAAGTAGTCTCAGAAGAAACATGGACATCCTCAATAACCTTTGAGTTGTCAACATCATCATTAGATACAATACTAATATGTCGACTCTTCGAGGGACACTGATAATCATAGTGCCCTTATCCCTCACACTTAGAACATTGGAACTTGGTATTGAATAACCTTTTGAAAGTCAAGTTTATTTTAAGGCAACATCAAAAACCTCTTCAACAGTGTCCAAATTATAAGAGCCAGTGATCATAGTACGCCTTATTTTATATTTTAAACCCCAAATAAACCTAGATGCAGTATGAGAACAGTGCTCTCTCTCACATCACAGCGAAGGGTTAAATTCTCAAATTTTGCTATGTAATCTTAAAGTGACATATCACCCTGACGGAGATCGTATAACTGGTCTAAGAGACGGTTCCTATAATATTCGGGAAAGTACTTTTTCTTAAACTTTTCTTTTATTTCTTTTTAAGACTCTATGACAACTCTACGTCTCACGCAATCTCTCATTATCGAATCTCAGTAAATTCTAGTTGAGCCTACGAGTTTCCTCCTAGAAAATAGGACTCTAGGCGCTTCGGGAACCCATACCAATCAAAGCAGCATCCCATATTGGCTAACCAATCACTAAAAACAATATGATCACAGTAACCATCAAATTTAGGATCTTCTAGCTTAAATCTACGCACTATTTCCTCTTTCCTAGCATGCCAATCATGGGCGCAACTACTCGCACAATCACCTCTAGTGCAAACCCTATACTAATAACTCATGTTGAAATATGCACCAATCTAGACACAAATGCAATATCACACAAACATGCAGATGCAATGGAGACTCTTAGCCTCAAAACTATATGCATGCGCGAAATAATGACAATAAAATTTTCTAGAGGTTCAATATCTAAATGTAACAAATGCTGACATTGATTGCTTTAAATGTTCTGATACCAATTTAATGTAGGATCAAAACTAAAATTTAGATTGAGAATATGCACTTGGATCGCAACCCGGTCCTTGGCTTCACCACCAGTTGACTTAATCAAAATGAGATCAAATCATTAGCAATAGCAAAGTTTTTTTTAATCAGTCATTCATAACCATAGTATGCCTATTCAACTACAAGTCTTGAACTTTTATAGGCCCAGACAAAGAGAATTTCCCCATCACAACCAATGTGAGACTAAATAAACTAAAACAAATAAAGGTCTAAATAAAGAACTATATAAAGAGAGCTATATTAGCATGATCCCCATCATTTAGACTTAGTATGATGGCAAGAGCAGACTAGATGAAAAATATCCTAGTTGCCTTAGCCGGCTCAACCTAGGACTTAGAAATAACCCATAGGTCAATTTAAAGTCAATAAATTTTCATAGAAACTTGAGTAATCCTTCTTTAGGACTAGAACCTTCTTAGTGTTATCCCACGTTACCCATTCGATGAGAATTTCTTGAGAGATGATAATAATCAACCTTAGCATCTAGAATATAAGATATCCCTCCACTAGACATTGCAAATACATTCATAGATATTCAAGACTGCATTTTCGGCTGGATTTTAGTTGAAAATAACTTCTTAGTAAAAGAGATTACAGAAAAGAAGTTGGTTCTTTCTATGAAACATGGTTGATTACTGATTAACAAATGAATTGGATTATTTATCAGGTACCATCATGTGATCTTTCATAATTAGCACCAATAATGTCTATATTAAAGTTAGATATTCAATAGGAGAAAAGAAACATAAATATAGTTTCACAAATTCTAGACCTCAAAACATCAGATTAGTCCCCATAGCTGAAATCAAAACTATCAGACCCCAGAAATATCACTATATCAGCAATCAGTTTATAGTTAAACACCCAGGTATCAATGCAAAGAAAATTCAAACTCATCTAGATACAAATGCCACCATCACATATCCTCTCTATATACTGTCACCTAAAATTCTCAATTTTTAGTCCGAACCTGACACAGGCAAATTCCCTTCTCAATTTTCAAGAAACCCCCTCTGACTTTGTGTGTGTGTGGCTCAGATAATATCTGATCTCATAGGCAGATGAAAACTAACTTTTTACCAAACAACAAAACACAAAACCTACTTCTTAACACCCAATCACAGATCCCATAAAAAGAAAAAGATGCAACCTTTGAGTTGGATCTTGGAGACAGGGAGAGCCAACCTTTCTGAGATAAACGAAGGCATCAAACTTCCTCAATGAAACTAGAAACTACCAATCTATCTAAAGTCACCAAACTAAACTTTTCATTTAAAAAACAATCCATTTATAGCCCAAACTAAAAGAATCCGAGCCTAGTACCTAGAAATGCAAACTGTGAGTTTTACTTAAATCTAACATCTAATCAATAATGGAATTTCAAAATCCAAAACTTTTATCCAACTCCTATAATCAAAAATGGAAAAACAGAAAGCAAAGAGAACAGATTGAAAACTTGACCATCTAGAACTTTTAAAACATGGGGGGTGAGGGGGAGAGAGAGAGAGAGCAATCCTTTCTATATTTGGGTCAGCTTGAATCCAACATCTTATCTCATAATCATCAGAGAGAGAGAGCAGCTCTTTCCTTTCTATATTTGGGTCAGCTTGAATCAAGCTCTGATCTCATAATCATCACATTAATATCAACTACTTCATCACTTCCCAACAAGAAAAGGACAAAAAAAACCATTTCTCCAAACCCAACCAAATCACAAAGAGGCTGCAACTTTAATCCATAAAGCTAGAGCAAAAGATAAAGCAATTGGTGTTGGGTGGGGGGGGGGGGGGGGGGGGGGGGTGGGTGTGGTGGGGGGGGTGGTGGCGGGCGGGGGTGGGGGGTGACCAACCAGAAGCATGCTGAGAGCTATGAGCACTCTGAACTCTTGAAGAAGGGTTCAAGCAGTTTCCCATAGCCACCCACCTCCAATAAAAGATATCAATTACCCAAACGAAATCTAAATGGTATCCAAAATATCCAATCTTTCGTCGAAACTGCTCCTTCTTATCCCCTTCCTGTAAGAGATTTGGAGGAGTAACTAAAGAATGGGGAGCCAAAAACAAAAAAAATCCAATTTTTCCTCAAAAAGAAGTTCCTTTCTCCTCTTAAACTCTGGACTCTTTATCACAGGAAGGAGATGACAGGGAGAGGGGGGGATGAGGAGAAGTGACGGAAGCAAGGGAACCGATATTGCCACCCAAAAAAAATGAGAAAGATACCCAGAAAAATTAAGTTAAGTTGATTTAACTCTGGGAACGGATCTTACCGCCCAAAAAATGAGAAAATCACTCCAAAAATATTTACAAGTGTATCATTATTATTATTATTATTATTATTTCCTATTTTATCCTTTATGAAATGTTTAAAATGCTCTTCTTCTTTCTTCATCCTTCCTCCTGCTCCTCCCTCGTCTTCTCTGGTGCCCCCTCGGCCTCCCCCCGACCTCCCCGGCGCTCCTCCCTCCCCCGCCCTCCCCTCCCCTCTATTCGGCCTGTTCGGCCGGAGTGGCCGAATAGAGGGGAGGGGAGCACCGGGGAAGGGGGAGGCCGGGGAGGTCGGGGGAGCTCCGGAGGGGGCCGGGGAGATCGGGGGAGGCAGGGGAGGAGAGAGGAGAGGGGGTGGCCCGTAAGGACGGGGTTCGCCAGCGAAGGGGGAGGCCCGGGGGAGGAGGTGTCGCCAGTGGGGGCGCCGGGGGGGGGGGGGGGGGGGGGGGGTCTGCCGGCATGGGGAGGGAGAGGAGGAGAAGAAAAAGAGAATATTTGGGGGTTTTTTGAATATTTTGGGGGTGCCTTAGTCAAATTTAGAGTACCCTTCTCCATGGGATGCCTTTCTCATTCTTGGGGGTGGCAATATCCGTTCCCTTTACCTCTATTAGAGATATCAATGACAACACGTGATCCATGTGAAAGACACTCTCATGAAATCAATCAGATCTTAAAATCTCTTCATGATTATAGGAACACATGGGACTCATGGGATTCATGCACCATGTGTTTCTCATTCTTTCTCTCAGTCAATATTTTCTTATTATTTCTCTCAGTTAATGTTTTCCTATTGTACCTCCTAAATAAGTGTAAACATGTGACCAATATGTGTATATAAATACAACCAAGAACCATAACTAATTGTATCTTGTCTTACACAAATAAGTCTTCTTCTTATTGTTTATCTTGATATCAGAGCAACTCCTGTACCATGTCGAGTATTTCCTCTTCATCTTCCCTCACCTCCATCCAAACACTTGCATCCATGGTTACTCCCAATCCCAACATCACTCATTTTCTAAATGTCAAACTCGACAAGGGAAACTATCTGCTGTGGCGTTCCCAGTTCCTTCCTCTTCTCAAGCTCCACGATCTCGAAGGCCTCGTCGACGGAACCTCTCTATGTCTGGTCTGGTTCCTTCCTTCTACCGAGAAGGATGCTCAGCCCACTATCAATCCAGAATACACTAGCTGGATCGAGCTTGATTAGATGCTCTTATGTTGGCTTATCTCCTCGTTCACTGAGGCTGTTCTTACTCATGTCGTCGGCCTCACCACATCTCGTGATGTGTGGTGCTCTCTGGAGCGAATCTTTGCGTCACCCTCCAGAGCTAGAGTGCAGCAACTCAAATATTAGCTGCACACCGTCAAGATGGGCACCTCTTCTATGTCAGAGTACATCCAGTCTGTCAAGTCCATCGTGGACAACCTGGCGGCAGTGGCTAATCCAGTTGCCGACTCCGACCTCGTCTCTACCTTGCTCAGTGGTCTGTCTCCCGAATATGACTCGTTTGTCACCTCCGTCAACACACGAATTGACCCTGTACTGTCAGAAGAACTCATCGGCCTCATGCTTAGCCAGGAGATTTATCGTGGGCGTGCTATCACTTCACCAGACTCCACAAACCCTCATCATCCCCCTTCTCCTGCTGTTCATACTGTTTCTCGCACTCGAAGCTGCCATTCAGCTCCATTTTTTTTCCGTGGTCGTGGACGTGGCCGAGGCAGGGAGCGCGGTCGTGGTCGTGGACGTTCCTTCTACCGTCACATCAGTCCACCGGTGGTCGACCTCAATACCAGATCTGCAATCGTTTTGGCCATTATGCTAACAAATGCTACAATCGTTATGATGATTCGGCTAGCCCGACTGCTCTTCTCCACTCTTATGGGAATAGTCCAGTCGATTCCAACTGGTATGTTGATTCCGGAGCCACTCATCACCTAACGGCTGACATTGCGAATCTGGCGGCTCACTCCGAATATCAAGGACCCGACAGAGTTCGCATAGGTAACGGGACAGGTTTGCCTATCCGAGCTACTGGTGATTCTTTATTGTGTTCTCCTGTTTCTTTCTTTGTCTTGAAAAACCTTTTACATGTTCCTGATATCACCAAAAATCTTCTGTCTGTTAGTCAATTTACTGCTGATAATAAAGTCCTTCTTGAATTTCACCCTGACTCTTATTTTATCAAGGATCTCTCTACTCGAAAAACTCTACTGCGGGGACAACTTAAGGATGGTCTGTATGTCTTCCCCCTGGGGAATCATAACTTCACCGCCTCTCCCCAGGCTCTTCTCGGTGAGCGTGCATCTTCCCCGTCTGGCATGAGCGCCTAGGTCATCCCTCCACCAGAGTTGTTTCCAGTATTTTATCTCAGCATCAACTTCCTTTCCTCCCTGACCGTGCTGGTACCCCTCTCTGCATCCCTTGTCAGCAAGGAAAAAGTCACCGTCTTCCTTTTTCGTCATTTTCCACGATTGCTACTGCTCCTTTAGAGCTTATTCACTCCGATCTATGGGGTCCATCTCCTGTGTCCGCTGTAAAGTGGTCATCGCTATTATATTAGCTTTGTAGATCACTACAGTAAGTATGTTTGGCTTTATCCTTTGATAAATAAAAGTGATGCTTTCTTCATTTTCTTGAGTTCAAAATTCATGTAGAAATTTTTTTGGGCGTTCCATTAAAGCACTCCAAACTGATGGTGGTGGCGAGTTCATCAAATTTAAACCTTACTTGCTTCTCAGGGTATCGCTCATCGCTCATCTATCCACACACTAGTGCCCAAACGGCACCGCAGAAAGAAAACACCGCCACCTTATCGAGACCGGCCTTACTCTTCTGGCTCGGTCAAATGTTCCATTTTATTACTGGCCCTATGCTTTCCAAACTGCCTCATTTCTCATCAATAGAATGCCCACCTCCGTCCTTCATAATCTCTCTTCCTACCAGAAATTATTTCATAAAGTACCTGACTACCTTTCCTTACGAATTTTTGGTTATGCTTGCTACTCTCATCTGCATCCATACCAAACTCATAAGTTTAGTTTCGGTCCACTCAATGTGTCTTCTTAGGTTACTCGGCTTCGCATAAAGGTTATCAATGTTTGCATGTCCCCTCTGGTCGTATTTACATCTCTCGGGATGTTGTGTTTGACGAATCTTCCTTTCCTTCCATTCTCCTGAGCCCACCCTCTCTCCCCTACTCCCCACGCCTTCACCACCGATCCCTATCTCCATGCCTCTGTTATCTTCCATTGTTCCAGTCCCTTTCTCATACGGGCCCCACCATTGACTCTTCTCCTCCTCCCACACCCCTCAATCACATACTCTTTTTCCACCACCTCCACCAGCACCCACCGATGAGTCATTCTCCTCGTCCTCATCCTCAGGCTCTCCCAGTCCCCCTCCTATCAGGATCCACCATGTGGTTACCAGAACACAGGATAACACCAGAACACCAAAAGTCTGGCTAGCCACCCGGTATCCCATGCCTACATGTCTCATGGCTGACTTGGCCACCACTCCTGTCGAACCCACATGTTTCACGCAAGCTTCTAAAGATCCCAAGTGGCGCTAGGCAATGGACACTGAGATGAATGCCTTACTTAAGAATAAAACCTGGTCCCTTGTGCCATACCACCCTACCATGAATCTGGTTGTTGTAAATGGGTTTTCAAGTTAAAACATAAATCTGATGGTTCTGTTGACAGGTATAAGGCCCGCCTGGTGGCCAAGAGTTTTCATCAACAACCAGGATTAGACTATGGTGAGACATTCAGTCTGGTCATCAAACCGACCACTGTCCGTACCGTGTGCAGTCTGGCCGTCTCCAAGGATGGTCTATTCGACAGTTGGATGTGAAAATGCCTTTTTGCATGGTTTTCTTACTGAGACGGTCTACATGGAACAACCTTCGGGGTTCATCAATCCCGCTCATCCCAATCATGTATGCAAGCTTCACCGCAGTATCTATGGCCTCAAACAGGCTCCACGGGCCTGGTTTTCTCGCCTCAGCAGTTATCTAGTCACATTGGGCTTTGAGGGCTCCAAGTCCGACACGTCTCTCTTCCTCCGACAGGTCGGGATAGATCTTCTTCTGGTTCTTATCTATGTGGACGACTCATCATCACAGGTAATGACTCACGGGCTGTCACTCGTCTTATTCAAGAACTAGGTTGGGAGTTCTCACTAAAAGACCTCGGTCTACTGTACTATTTCTTGGGCGTGGAGTGTCATCGTACACCTTCAAGTCTATTTCTCTCTCAACAGAAGTACATCCGTGACTTGCTTCTCCGACTCAAGATGGATGGTGTCAAGCCTGTTAGCTCGCTATGGCCACTTCCTGTAAGCTATCCAAGATTGTTGGCAAGTCTCTCTCTGACCCCTTTGTCTATCGAAGTACTGTTGGGGCTCTACAATACTTAAGCTTTACCAGACCTGATATTGCCTTCTCGGTGAATAAGGTCGCTCAGTTCATGCAAGCTCCAACCGATGAGCACTGGAGCGCTGTAAAACGGATCCTCCATTACTCAAATCTACCATTCAACATGGCCTTTTTCTCTCTCGTCATTCTTCTGTACAGCTTACTGCTTACACCGATGCAGATTGGGCAGGGTCGATCGATGATCGAAAATCTACCAGTGGCTATTGTGTCTTTCTTGGTACAAATCTCATTTCTTGGAGCTCCAGCAGAGGTCGTTTGGTTGCAGTCATTACTTCGTGAGCTTAGAGTTCCACAATCTCTCCCAATAGTTCTCTGTGACAACCTCGGTGCAACATATCTCTCGATCAATTCTATTCGTCACTCTCGCTCCAAACATGTTGAGATCGGCATTCATTTTGTGAGGGACTATGTCACCAATGGAGTCCTGGATGTTCGGTTTGTCAGCACTAAAGACCAAAACAGACATCCTTACTAAGCCTTTGAGCTCTTTAAGATTTTCTATGCTGAAGAACAAGCTCTTTGTTCTTTCGAACCCGCTTCGCTTGCGGGGGAGGGGGTGTTAGAGATATCAATGACAACATGTGATCCATGTGAAAGACACCCATCATGAAATCAATCAGATCCTAAAATCTCTTTATGATTATAGGAACACATGGGACTCATGGGATTTATGCACCATGTGTTTCTCATTCTTTCTCTCAGTCAATATTTTCCTGTTATTTCTCTCAGTCAATGTTTTCCTATTGTACCTCCTAAATCAGTGTAAACATGTGACCAATATGTGTATATAAATACAACCAAGAACCATACCTAATTGTATCTTGTTTTTACACAAATAAGTCTTCTTCTTATTGTTTATCTACCTCTGCACCTCTTTATCAAAAGACTCATTTACCTTGAAAAGAGATTATAATTACACAAAGTAACACTCTAATGATAAAAAAAAAAACCCCTTGTGATGAAGGCACCCCGACCCAGCGTCTTCATCCTTCCTCCCAACCCATTTACCATTTTAAAAACCCTAGAAATTTTGAATCACCAAAACCCAAAAATTTACCACATTTTCTCATTAACAGCTATGGATAAGCAATTAATCACTCTAGATCATCATAACAACGAAAAAGTAAGAGTTTTCCCATTTAATCGCAGTTTTTTGTGTCTCATCGGGGTGGGTTCATTTTTTGTTCGGTCAAAAATTTTTGAACACTTTAACTTTTATTCGGTTGAGCATAACTGAACATAATTTCAATGTTCAGCCGAAAGCGACCGAACATAATTTGAGTGTTCGGTCAAACAGTAGAACATTTTATTTCTTTCCAGCTAGTTGTGGCCGAACATAACTCTGTTTCTTCAGTAATTCTCAACCAAACAGTGAGTTACATTTTGACATTTTGGTCGAACTAGTACTTACATATAGATTTAACCACATTTATTTTCGGATAGACTATCTGTAGGAGCAATCGTCTACTGTAACAATATAGGTATAGAGCTTATGATTGATTACAGTGGAGACTTCACCACACATGAGAATTTCAAAGGCGAGAGGCATTGATAACATAGGCTCAAGAAGTTGGAAAGTTATAAAGATTTGTTATTGTTATCAAGAAATCTGATACCAATAGAAATGAAAAATATGAAAATGGGAGGATGCTTTTAAAGTTGTGATAGAGAAGAAACAAACAGAAATAGAAATGCAAAAAAAATATCAGAGCAGCAAGGGATCGAAACTACCGGTAACAAAAAATGTGGTTATCCATTCCTACTGAAGGGCAAAAAGTTGTCCCGCGATGAAGGCTGATTGCTTTTAATTGCATGTGATTTTCATAGCATTTGGCAGCAAAAAATTTTGAATGATATTCTTTTGCCGGGAGATTGTCAAAAGAAGATAAATTAGTTATAGATATGTCAAAGACTCTTATTCGACCAAGAGATATTTTACATTATATTGAAACAAAAAACCAGCCTCAATGTGAGCACACTGAGGACAGTTTACAATATAAGAAAGAAGCATAGAATTGTGGAATATGTCGGAAGATCACAAATGCAGCAACTATCGAAGAATCTTTCTGAACATGCATATATTGATGTATATAGAAGTTGTCCCGATACAGACACTATTAAAGATATCCTTTGGGCTCACCCGGATAGTATTGATTTGTTGCATGTGTCTCCACGTGTCTTAATAATGGATTGCACTTACAAAACTAACACGTATTAGTTACCTTTGATGGAGATAGTTGGGGTTACAAGTACTGAAATGACTTTTTCTATTGCGTTGCATACTTGGAAGCTGAACGGAAAGATAAATTCAGTTAATACTTGAAAATACAATGACCGAACAGAAATACAATGCTCAGCACTTATTGGCCGAACAGATAGACATTTTTGTCAAGACTTAGTCAAACAGAGCATGCAAAAGCATTTAAAAGGATAAGCAAGTGAGACAGTAACAAATTAAAACAAGTTAATACAAGTGAGACCAGTTAACGGCCGAGGACCAGGAAAAGGCATTTATAAATTACAACAAACATGTTAGTACATAGTGACACGTACAACTGTTTAGTACAAATATCTATTCATTTCTAAATTTAGTAATGCGTTCTCATCTTTGATAGCTCTGCTCGCCTGGAGATGCCTCGAAAATTTAGTCCAATTTAGACACATTTATTTAATTTATAAGAAATAAAGTTTTTCACCCAATAACCCAACGTTATTAGACATGTTCGACCAAATTAAGTCGAAACATGTTTAGTAATGCTCAGCCGATGACTTTCGAACATAACATATATGTTCGGTTGATCTCGGCCGAACGTACTGTGTTTTGTTCGGCCAAGGATGACCGAACAGAGTACATTTGTTCGATCATCTCTTACCGAACAATTTACTGCATGTTCAACCAGTAAAAGGCCGAACAGATAGCGAACCCATCACCCCAATTTTCAAAATTTTTGATTTTAATGCAATGTAAACAAAATTTTTTGAGTTATTGCTACAATTACAATACTAACTAACATATATTCAATCAAGAAACCATCAGATTAAACAAATCTACCAATATCTAATTTAAAATTAGATTTTTAGGATTCATTAGAAAAAATACTCAAAGGGCTTCAATGACGGTGGAGATCGGTCGGCGATCAGCAGTCCACAGTCGACGGTGGGCGATCCACAATCGGCCGGCCAACGATCAAACAGGAAGAGAGAGAGACAGAGACAGAGAGATGGAACAGGAGAGATAGGGGGAGACGTGCTTGGAAAGAGAGGGGGAAAGAGAAAGGGTAATCTGGGGATTTGAAAATAAAAATTAAGTGGCTATGTGGGTTAAAGAGTGTAATAGGAATTTTAGAGGGATGCTTTAATCAAATGATGGGTGCCTCAATAAATGAGGTGTCTTTATCATTTTTGGGGTGGCAATATCCAGGAAGCAAGCAGTCGGTCTCTATTCTGTGAACCAAATGCCCCTTGTATTTGTCAAAAATCTCGAGGCCGATCTGTCAGCGTTGTTTGCACTCTTGTCATTTCCCATGTGAATTAAAACAGTGTGAGCTTTGCAAATTTGCAAGTGGGGCTTTTTTATTAAAAGCCGCAGTGCGCAAGAACAAGCAACTGCAAGCGGACCCACATGTCAGTTTATAATACAGTTAGCATCATCGTTGACCCAAACTCAAGCACACGAATGCACGATACAGTACAAGAGAGATCTGGTTCCATTGGCCGATCATGAGCTTAGGATCACTATAAAAACAAAAAAAAAAAGGTGAAAATTGAATAATTTTTGCTTCCCTTGCATAATTCTCTCTCTTAAATAAATTTTACTTTAACATTCCAAGACTCATCGCATTTGATCGTTTGTTCAAAGTGTACAGCTCTCTTACTTACTTCTCTCGATATGACGGGCTTTTGAGTATTGAGAGAGAGCCTATAACATTGCTCTAAGATTTTCTAGTCTACTCACTTGCATATTTACTTGTTTTCTCTACCTAAATAGAATATTCACTCTTCTCCGATTCTCCGGATGAAATAATGTGTCCCAAACTTTATTTGCCAGAAATATGCCCCTTAATTAGTCTAAACATATATTGTTTTTCCATTTATGTTATCTTTTGCTGATAAAATGACCAAAATAACATTTACTAGCATATAATTGAGGAAGCATTATTATTATTATTTTGTTTTTAATCCATGGCAACTAACCATGACCTTGTCAAATACTTGCCGTTTTGATCTGCGAACTTTGCGCGCGCCGAGCAACAACCAGTGAGGAATCTCAAGTAACCGAGAGATACACTGGAGAAGTACCTAAAAGACAAGAACAATTAAATAAGAGAGAAAGGGCAAACACAACATTTAACGAGGTTCGACAATTTGCCTACGTCCCGGGCCAAGGGAGACAGAGATCTTATTGATTCAATAATCAATTACAGGTTACAGGTTACAATTCATGAGGACTCTACTCATTTATTTATAGCCATAAAGTCCTATGATTTTAGGAAACCTCAATTGGATTCGATTCCGGATCAGAAATAGAGTTCGAATCCTGATAGGACCAGCAAATCTGACTGTCGGTCGACCGCTCCGGTCGAGCAACCTTCCTTCGGTCGACTAGTCGGTCGACCGAGCCCCAACAGAAACTGGGCTCGTGCCAGTCGGTCGACCGAGCGATTGACAGAAACTTAGGTCGTGCAGTTGATCGACCGCTCGATTGACTGAACTGCTGCTGTGCACCATCCTGTGCATGTCGGTCGACCGAGCGGTCGACGGCCTTCTGTTCTGGCTGCATATGGACTGCGTTCTTTCTCCTTTTAAATTCGATCTCTACACTATCTCTTCCGGTGACTTAAAAAAACTCTTCCATCAAGCCTCTCTCTCTCTCTCTCTCTCTCTCTCTATATATATATATATATATATATATATATATAATATATATATATAATATATATAGGGCTTACTGTACCTCAGCCTGCAGGCTGAGAGAGTCTCAGCCTGCGGGACGTGGCTGAATATATGCCACACATCGGTCGCAGAGTGTGGGCGTCAAAAAAATCAAAAAAATCCCGCCTAAACAATCGTGAAACAAATTGACAAAAATACCCCTTTATATAACGACGGCGACTTCTAACATTGAAAAGTAAAAAAATATTCCATGGTCGCATACTTAATACAGAATAAAGAATACCGGAGGAAACATGCTATCGTATAGCAATGCGACCTCCTTCAGTACTGCGACCAAAGTCGCAAACTTCTTTCTCATTACGATGGTGATGACGAGGATTAGAAGTTTAAAAAAAATTGTATTTTATTTTTTTTAAATATATATAAATCTGTTTTCTAAAGTTAATTGTGTGAATTACATTTTTTACTACTATGTCTTGGTTGAAAATGCTGTACAATTGTTACAAACCTTCATTTTAAATATTTTACGCTAAACGAATATACTGCGACCATAGACGCAGTTAATAATTATATTACTTCACCCTTATAATTTTTTAAAATGAAAGGTTGCGACATTGGTTGCAGTTGCTGGACGCAGACTTAATAAATACACTGCGACCTTGGTCGCAGTTGCTGGACTTTAGTCTTAATCAACAACAACACTGCTACCTTGGTCGCAGTTTCTGACCGTAGTCTTAATAAAATAAACGACCGTAGTCTTAATAAAATAAACTGCGACCTTGATCGCAGTTGTTGGTGTTTAGTCTTAATAAAATACACAGCGACCTTGGTCGCAGTTGCTGGTCTTTACTCTTAATCAACAACATCACTGCGACCTTGGTCGCAGTTGGTGGTCTTTATAAATAATCAACAACACTGCGACCTTGGTCGCAGTTGATGGCCGCAGTCTTAAAAAAATAATCTGCAATCTTGGTCGCAGTTGCTGGTCTTTAGTCTTAATCAACAACAACACTGCGACGAGGTGACACGTCACACAGCAGTTGCTTAGTCGCAGTTTTTTAGTCGCAGTGTCGACCCTGGTCGCAGTTGTTTCTGTTTGCACTGTAGTCTTATGCGACCTTGGTCGCAGTGTCGTCTTTGGTCCAAGTTGTTTGTTTGCATTGCATGACTGCGACCAAAGGTCGTAGTTTAAAAAAACAAATATGCTTTTTATTTATGTCCACGCATTTATCTCCAGGCATGTGAAAATGATACAAAACGATCTCTTATACAATAAGATTGAGTGTTACAATATAGCAGTACAAAGAAAACTAAACATCAAAAAAGAACCATTGTTGACTAAGAGCAGTGGTGTTATTGAGGTCTTTTTATTATGTCCAGGCATTTATCTCCAGGCATGTGAAAATGATACAAAAACGCTCTCTATACAATAAGATTGAGTGTTACAATATAACAGTACAAAGAAGATTAAACATCAAAAGAGCCCTTGTTGAATAAGAGCAGTGGTGTTATTGAGGTCCCCGTGTATTAAAAAACTGTGGACGTCGAGGACCATGACTTCTTCCCTTGTGACGAACATCGATCAAGTTCACCGGCCAAAATATTCTCCCAGAGGCCCAGCGAACCTGAAAAAGGACAATCAAGCTCTGGGTCATCTTCGTGCATAGGGTCATCTTCATCCATGGAGGCAGGCCCCTGTTAGAGACTCTGAAGAAGGCGGAAATTCTCAGAGCAATTGCTCTCAAATGAAAACAGTCTAATTATGGGCTGTTAAAGGGAGAGTGTGAGCCTATTTATAACCAGCCCATAATAACCATAATTAATGGTTCATTAATCAGAACCGTCGGCCTTAATGGTCTCCAACCGCCAGCTTCGGTTTGGCATTAAAAGACATTAACGCCTAAACCCAATGAAGAGCCGACGCGTGGACAACAGCTTCGGGAAACAACGAATGGTGCGGGTTCGTCAACGTAGACTTGACGTTAAAAAGATCTCATAAAATCTTTATGACAGGTCGCGTCTCACCGAGTGACTCCAAGTCGCATCAAACACTTAATAAAATAACAACACGGCGACCTTGGTCGCAGTTGCTGGCGGCAGTCTTTAACCAAAACAGCAGTGTCGACCTTGGTCGCTATGCATGTTAATCTAAAGGAAAACACTTACTTAACGTACTGCAACCAAAGTCGCAGTCCATGTAATGCAACCTTAGATTGCAGTTGCTGGCCATCTTTATCAATAACAACACTGTGACCTTGATCGCATTTAACCATGTACACTGCGATCAAAGTCTTTGACTAAGGTCGCAGTTTAAATGTACAATGCGACCAAAGACTCTGACTACATTATATATAAAAAAATAAACTATAAAGTAGAATTTTATCGCAGGCTGAAAATATTGATCTGAAAAGATTTTTATATTTTCAAAAAAAAATTTATCCCAGGCTGAAAAGGAGAAACTAGATCTTTTCAAAAAAGAGGTAAAGAAATAAGGCGAAAAGTAATTTATATCCTATAAAGAGCGACAAAATAAAAGGGGAAAAAAAATAATAATAAACAATAAGGAAAAGTTATCATAAGGGGCATTTGTAATTTAACTTCTCCCTAAAAGCGCGGCCGCAAGTCAGTGAGGTGACAAATCGAGACACGTCACCGCAGGCTGAGAGAGTACTCTCAGCCCGCGAGCTGATATACATTTTTCTCATATATATATATATATATATATATATATATATATATATATATATATATATATATACACACACATACACACATACTTGTATCCTTTCAAAAGGATTTAATCCCAGATCCTTCCCACTCAAATTCAACCCTCCAACATTCGAATACAAGATCCACTCCGTTGAAGTTGATCTATACTATTTCAAGTATCTATAAACCAAAAATCAAGTGTTTTAAATATTTTTTGCCCATCCATCAAGCGACGCAAAATGGACGGCCGAAAGTAGTGAGTTGGTTAGATCTATGTCTTTAGACATACAAATTCTCGATCCGGCCATTTCATTATGATCTAAACATTTAAAAACCCATATAAACTAATTTTTGTTAGATTTCAAATGTTCTACACCGTTAAACTAACCAACTCACTATTTAGGCCGTCCGTTTTTCCCCTACTTGATGGATAGGCAAAAAGTATTTAAAACACTTGATTTTTGGTTTATAGATACTTGAAATAGTATAGATCAACTTCAACGGAGGGATCTTGTATTCAAATGTTGGAGGGTAGAATTTGAGTGGGAAGGATTCGGGATCAAATCCTTTTGAAAGGATACAAGTCTATATATATATATATATATATATATTATATATATATATATATATTATATATATATATATATATATATATATATATATATATATATAGAGAGAGAGAGAGAGAGAGAGAGAGAAATGTAAATCAGCCCGCGGGCTGAGAGTAGTCTCTCAGCCTGCGGTGACGTGGCTCAAATTGTCACCTCACTGGCTCGCGGTACATTTTTAGGTGACTGTTAAATTACCAAATACCCCTTATGAAAAGCAACTCTTTTTGGTTCCCTTCCTTATTGTTTATTATTATTTTTCCCCCTTTTTTTTGCCACTCTTTATAGGATATTCTATATAAATTACTTTTCACCCTATTTCCTGACCTCTTTTGAAAGATCAAGTTTCACCTTTTCAGTCTGCGATAAATTTTTTCTGAAAATATAAAATCTTTTCAGATCAATTTTTTTCTGCAAAAATTTAATGTCGACGTCTGAGCAGTATGCCGGCGATCTTAATATGGAAGATATTGCATCTGGTTCTACTTTCTCTCAGAATATTGAAAATATTGAAGGGTTGACATCTCTGCATGCCGATCAACAGGTTTTAATTGTTTATATATAATTTAAAAATATTTCTTAAATATTTAATGTTTTCTCTTTAGACTATGAGGTATTGCGACCGTTTTAATATTCGGTCGCAATCTTATTTGAAAATAATCTCCGGCTGTGAATTCTTTTTTTCTAGGGTATGCGTCTCAGGTCGCAGTCTTTAGTAAGGAGTAATATATATTTCTTCACATACGGATAACTGCGACTTAGGTCATAGTCTTTAGTAAGGAGTAATATAGATTTCTTCACATGCGGATAACTGCGACTTAGATCGCACTCTTTAGTAAGGAATAATATAGATTTATTCACATACTGATAACTGCGACTTAGATCGCAGTCTTTAGTAAGAAGTAATATATTTCTTCTCATACGGATAACTGCGACCTTGGTCGCAACAGCTGATAAGAAGTAAATTGTTTTCATCTCTTATGCGACCTTGGTCGCATTTATATAACTTATATTTTAGAATACAGTGATATCTAAAAAATATTTATATTCATTTAATTCGTGTAAATCTTTTTGTAGGATATGAATGCACATGCAGAAATGTCTGGAAGCTCAGATAAGTTTATAGGGAAACAGTTCCTGTCGCATATGGAAGCATACAATTTTTACAATTCTTTTGCAAGGAATAGAGGTTTTAGCGTGAGAAGAAAAAGTACAGATAAGTCACGAAGCCTCCTCATGAGATGATTGGCAGAAAATTTTGCTGCAACAAGGAAGGTCTGAAGAAGTTGTGTGACAAAAGACAGGAGGGGCTTACAGTGCATCGTCGAGTTAACACTAGAGTAGGTTGTCCTGCTGAGATGCATATCCGTCTTCGTTTATTTTGGACTCAACTCGATATTGGGTTATCACAAAATTTGTTGATACTCATTCACATGAATTGTCTAGCCCGGATAAGGTACATCACCATTACTCTCACCAGACTCATCGTTCAACAATTAGCAGAAGCATTATGAGCAATCTGGTTGATGTTGGAATGCGGCCTTCAAATATTTCCCGCGTTGTTAATGCAATGAGCCAGGGAGAAGGCTGTGAAGAAGTGCGCCCTCAACAAGTTATTGATTTCACTCGTCAACGTAGAAATATCTGCGGTCATGAGTTTATTGCTATTATCAAATATTTTCAAGAGAAAGCCGAGACCGATCCAGAATTCTTCTTTTCAAGTGAAGTTGATAACGCGGGCACACTTAGAAGCATTTTTTGGGCTGATGGAAGAGCTATTTCCTCGTATCTGAGCTTTTGTGATGTGATCGTTTTTGACACCACATACAGAACTAATAACTTGAGCTTGCCATTTGCTCCATTCACTGGAGTAAATCATCACCGGCAGTCATTTTGTTCGGCTGTGCAATGCTTGCTGATGAGCATAGGGATACTTTTGTTTGGTTATTCCAAAAATGGCTCAAGTGCATGCATGGAGTTAAACCGAAGCTGATTATTACTGATCAGGATGCGCAGATTGGTGAGGCCATCAAGATTGTTTTCCCGACGTCTCGGCACCGTTACTGTTTCTGGCATGTACGGAAACATATTGCGAGCAACAAATCCCAATGGCTAACAAGTATGGAGAAGATATGGTCTCCGATTTCCATGCTTGGTACACCTCCCGCGATATAAGCACTTGTGAGGAACGATGGCGTCTGATGAGTGAAAAATATCAGTTAAAAGAAGAAGATGACAGTAGGTTGATGAAGATGTACAGGCTTCGTGGACATTGGGTTAATGCATATCTCAAGGATGTTTTCTGTGCTGGAATGACAACCAGTCAGAGGTCCGAGAGTATTAATTCCTTCTTTGATGGTTTTGTTAACTCAAATACTAAACTAGTGGAATTTGTTCACCAATATGATAAAGCCGTTGCTTCCCGTCGTGCATCTGAATCTCTTCAAGATTTTAGGGGTTTGAATTCTGTGCCCAATTGTACATCCAATCCATATGAGATACAGGTTTCGAAGTTGTATACACCGAAGATTTTTCAGTTGTTCCAAAAGGATGGGCAGTTGTAATGACACTGTTTTCAGAAGAGGTGGAACATGACAACCTGGATCAACATATTTGGTTGGTAATTTTTCAGAATCAAAAGACAGTTGGGAAAAGGTCAGTTATGATAAGCGAGAGGAACTTCATGTTTCTTGCAGTTGCTCGTTATTTGAAACAGATGGTATCCTATGTAGACATATTCTGTGTATTTTGTGGCGCAATCACGTTACACATATACCGGAATCATATATACTTCAGAGATGGAGGTTAGATGCTCGTTACAAAAACGTTGCAATTGAAAATGGCATGAGGCCTTTTCCCAGTCAAGGCACTCCACGGACGGCTAGATTGTGGACAGTTCGTTTAAAATTTAATGCAATTCTGGACATGGTCGCTGATTCTGATGAAAATATTTCAAAGTTGGAGGGAGTTTTGGAAAGTTTTGCCCAAGATACCACTAGAGAATACAGAGCAATGTCAGGAAATGATCATTCATCACATCCTAAGACTGCCGTTGGTTCCAGTGGATCCGTTGTCATATTGCGAGATGGTGAAGAATTGAATATACGTGATCCAATTGGTCCTGTACCAACCAAGGGGAGACCTAGAGCTGCATCCAGGCTTAAGTCTGGTTTTGAAGATTCTATATATCAGAAGGAAGTTAAGCATCGAAGATGTGGTAACTGCCAAGAGCTGGGCCATTACAGGACTGGTTGTCCGTTAATGGTATATTACATTAAACCTGTTAATCATTTTTTTTATAACGATTAATCTTTAAAATTCTTACTATTTATTTTTTTATTGGCAGAAGAAGTAGGTTTGGGTTGTCTCCATCTCGAAGGAACAAAGACTTCAATTTTTTATGAAGTGCGACCAGGGTCGCACAGTGTAGAGAGATTAAGTCGCATTCTGACACTGGCGTGTAATTATAATCAGATTTATTATCATTCTTTGATTTCTACTGTATTATTTCTGTATGTACTTGTACTTTAAAGTTTTAATACTATAAAATTCTACTTTATAGTTTAATTTTTTTTGTACATAATGTAGTCAGAGACTTTGGTCGCAGTGTACATGGTTAATTGCGACCAAGGTCATAGTGTTGTTATTGATAAAGATGGCCAACAACTGCAATCTAGGGTCGCACTACATGTACTGCGACTTAGGTCGCAGTACGTTAGGTAGGTGTTTCCTTTATATTAACACGCATAGCGACCAAGGTCGCAGTGTTGTTGTTGATTAAAACATTGCCGCCATCAACTGCGAACAAGGTCGCATTGTATTTTATTAAGACTGCGGCTATCAACTGTCGCAACCTTCTTTTTAAAATTTTAAGATGGTGAAGACTTAAGTCGCAGTACGTTAGGTATGTGTTTCCTTAATATTAACACGCATAGCAACCAAGGTCGCAGTGTTATTGTTGATTAAAACATCGTCGCCATCAACTGCGACCAAAGTCGCATTGTATTTTACTAAGGCTGCGGCTATCAACTGCGACCAAAGTCGCAACCTTCTTTTTAGAATTTTGAGATGGTGAAGACTTAAGTCGCTGTACGTTAGGTAGGTGTTTCCTTTATATTAACACGCATAGCGACGAAGGTCGCAGTGTTGTTGTGAATAACACAATTACTGAAGGCATGTTTGTTTCTAACATCAGTACGCAATAGTAAAAGCCAAGTTGTAACAAATGAAGACTGTAAATAATCAATGGAACTTATAATAAATAAATGTATATAAATGTGTATAAATTAAATCAATACAACAAAAAAATTATGCAATGAATTGCACTTGAAATTTTTTTTACATTTATAAAAAAAAATTGTGGTATATCAAAAATTTGTCAACTATCAGTCTTCATATGTCGTATGTCGTATAATGTCTGTTTCTTCATCCCAACTCTTCTCTACATCTGCAAGTATCATGTATGCAAGCTCACCTCTTAGTTTCTGTACACCAGCAACCGTAACAGCATCAACAGCTGATAGATGATAGCCAGACGCTATGCTTTCCATGTTCTTGCATACATATATAGCGCAATCAACACTGAAATTTCCATAGAGCAATCATTAAATGAAATTAGATTTTGTACTTAAAAAAGTAGAAAATATGAAATGAAATTAGATGTCAAAAATTTATATACCTGTTTGCTTGTTGGGGGCATTTTGCGTATTTTATTTTAATTTTTCTCATTATTTTTTTTGGAATGAATCTCAAAAATCTCTAATAATCTTTCTTTCTGCAATGTCAATAGGAACAAAAATTAGTATTAATCAAATTATTGTAAGTTTTCAGTAATCAAAATATTAAATTTCAACTCACCATTATTCTTGTATCTCTTTGGTAAAACTTTGTTATACTACCTTTTTGTCAGCTGGGACCAAAGAGTTGCAAAAAATCCACTCTTCTGTGGAGCAATCGAATACCAGCAAGGTCTAGTGAAATCCCGGCTCGTCGGCACTATGTTTGTGATTGATCGGGAAGAACATGTACTGCACGTCAGCTGTCCAGTTTTTCAACAGCTTCTGCTTGATGAAATGACCTTCCAGATCTTCAATTTTATTTACAACACCGTGCTGCGGACAAGAAAAAAATTTAAATCAAGTACAAAATGAATTTAAAATATAACAAAAAATTAATTAAAATTAGGAGTCATTAAGTCAAGACAAGACACTGCGATCAAGGTCGCAGCGTTTCTTACTATCATATTTTAAAACTGCGACCTTAGTCGAAGTACATGCCTACACAGTGATAGAGAACATGACTTAGTCGCAATATATTTTAATTACCTTAGTCGCAGCTGCGACCTTAGTCGCAGCTGCGACCTTAGTCGCAGTATATTATTTAGTCGCAGTACATGAGTTAGTAGCAGTACATTTTAATTATAAACTGCGACCTTGGTCGCAGCTCCGACCTTGGTCGCAGGTCGCAGCTCCGACCTTGGTCGCAGGTCGCAGCTGTTACATTTGTCGCAGTACCTGAGTTAGTAGCAATACATTTTAATTATAAATTGCGACCTTAGTCGCAGTACATGTGTTAATATTAGTAATCTGTTCCAGAGTTGATATTACATTAAACCGTAAAGGAGAAAGTAGATTTTTACCTAAGCTTCGCTTCGGAAGAATATGCTTTTTAATCTTTCTCTTTTCTCAAGATGCTGCATGTAGAAATGAATTATATTTGCATCTAAGTCTCTACTGAACATCAGGTCCTCAATGTCATTCCTTGAAATGATGATTGCATTATCGGTATCCTGATACGCAGTAGAACTGCAAGATATTCAAAACAAAGTTAGTAATTTAATTGTTCTTATATAAAGGTATAACAGAAAATTTTTGATATGAATTAACTTACTCAGAGTAGACTTGTTGAAGAAATTTTTTATAAGAGCTTGTTGATGGGGCTGCAGAATTCTGTATGATGTGGTTTCGGTCAATTCTCTCGATTTTGGCTCAGTAGAGGAAATCTCTTTGTCGCCGAAACTAGCGGTAGAACTCGCAGCCGCAGGCTGTGGAAGAGGATTTTCATTTTTTTTTCTTCTTCTGTTTTAGATAAACAAAGTCGGAGTCATCGCGATCTCTTTCAGCGCGCTTGCGTTCTTTGACTCCCCTCTCTATTGTTCCTTTAGAGGTTTCCAAAATAGCTTCTTTTGAGGATTGCTTCTGAGGCGGAGTATGTTCTTGAATTTTTTTTTCAGAAGCACTATCTTTTTGGGGTTCTTGAATCATTTGACTTATATCCACAGAAAATTTTTGCATATCTTCCCCATAAAAATTTAAAATAGATTCAGAACCCATTATTTTATCCTCTTCCAGTTTTTCTTCTTCTCCTCTTCAGCCTGCTTCTCCATCTGCTCCTTCATTCTTTTGTTCTCCATCTGCGCCTTCCTCCTCTTCTTCTCATTCTCTTCCTCTTCCCTCCTCCTCCTCTCCTGCCCCTCCTCTTCCCTCCTCCTCTTCTCCTTCTCCTGCTCCTCCTTTTCCCTCCTCTTCTTCTCCTTCTCCTCTTCTTCCCTCATTCTCCTTTCATTCTCCTCCTCTTCCCTTCTTCTATTCTCCTTCTCCTTCTCCTCCACTTCTCTCCTCCTGTTCTCCTTTTCCTTCCCTTCTTCCCTCTTCTTCTCTTCTCTTTCTCTTCCTCTTCCCTCTTCCTCCTTTCATTCTCCTCCTCTTCCCTTCTTCTATTCTCCTTCTCCTTCTCCTCCACTTCTCTCCTCCTGTTCTCCTTTTCCTTCTCTTCTTCCATCTTCTTCTCCTTCTCCTTCTTCGCAGCAGCGGCTGCTCTCAGCAGCTCTTCTTCTTCCTCTTCTTTAACCTTTAATTTCCTCTGCTGCCTTTTTTGGTTTTTCTTTTCTCTTTTTCTCTCCTTTTTAATTTAAATTCAGCCTTGAGTCTTTTCTCTGTCTCCATATTTTCAATCTTTTTTCAAGCTGAGAAACATAATCTCTCAAGTGCTGATTTTCAGACCTCAAATGTTTTTTTTCTTCTGCTTGAACATCCGGTGGAGGTGGCAAATAACCTTCAAAAATTGGTTCTTGCTCACTCGTTTCAGCCGGTTCTGGCTCCTTTTCCGCCGGGATGTCAGCTTCATTATATGTATGGCCTCCTTCATCTCCTTCACTTTCACCTTCTTCTTCTTCTTTTTCTTCTTCTTCATCTTCACCTTCATCTTCTGCTACTTCTTCTTCCTCCTCCTCTTCCTCTTCAACAGGAAGGCCAACCATATTTTTTTCAGCATTAGAGATGTTGGCCATTCGACTCAAAATCTGAAAATAAAAAGAAAAAGGTAAGCTAAAAATAAAACAATGAAATAATGATACTGCGACCATGATAGCAGTTTATTTATGAAATATTTTGGATAAGAATGCGACCATGGTCGCAGTATGTTTGTCGTGCACAAATTTATCTGCCAAGACATGCAGCTCAACACTGCGACCATGGTCGCAATTCTGTTGAAAAGGGTATTTTCAAGAGAATGCGACCATGGTCGCACATTATTTGTCAGGCAGAAAACGAACTGCGAAAGGTGCAGCTCAATACTGCGACTATGGTCGCATTTTATTTGTACTACACATAAAAAGAAGTTTAACTTACAATATTGCTGTCAATCTTTTTTAGATCAACTTCAAGTAGAGATCTGCTAATATTTTGGAGGTCCCATCTTACTGCGCGTGGGGTTTTTTTCCTCCAAACCAGACCTCTGCTCAAAAATAGGTGCCCTCTCACACAACCATTACTGCAAAAATGAAAAATTAAATTAGTATCCACAAATTTTCTCAATTTATGAGTAAATTTCATACAATGTTGGCCAAATTTGAGATTTCTACTTACAATAATTTGCACGGAGCATCCTTGCAGCTCGTACGTGGTTTGCCTGAAGATGTCCATTGACTCAATCAGGAATTGCCAAACAGCTTTTGCCCAGCATATTGTCCTCATCAGTTGCGTATTGTCAATCTGTTCCACAATATATCACGGCACCGTGCATTTACTGCCAGAGAAGAAAAGAGTGGCCGACATGTATAGGATGACTAATGTGGTAAAGTCTTGAGCTGCAAGTCTATTTATGTCTCTTATAATTTCATTTATAGACAATTGCTGCTCAGATTGTTCATCCGGTGTCACATTTAATATATCCCTCTTCCTTCTCTTGACAAGAAGATCATCCAAAGCATCTTCAATAGATACTTTTGTGATCTTCTTTATATTGGAGAAAAAATATTTTATAACCCCTCTATCTTTCATCGTACATGTCTTATTCATCACAAAATCTGCCCCATTGACAGGTAGACCAAAAGTTAGGGCAACATCCTCCACTGTTAACTCAATCTCTTTGCCCCCAATTGTAAAGGTCTTTTTATTCCTGTCATACTGGTTTAAAATACGCAGTACGGTAACGTCTGATTTTAGAGCCTTTTCAGCCCCAAATTCTTCATTGTAGAACGCCATGAAGATTAGGCCAAATGGGGTATTCTTCATCGCCTCTACGAAATCAGCCTGTATGTACTTCTTAAATTTCTTCATTAACTGGCACATTGGTTTTATGCTTGATCTCAGAGGACGAACCTGTATCTGTTGTTTACCTACGTAGGAAGAAAAATTAAACACTTTAGACCAATGATTATTTAAAAATTATAAGGGAATAAAAAGCATATTTGTTTTTTATAAACTGCGACCTCGGTCGCAGTCATGCATTGCAAAAAAAACAACTAGAACCAGGTGTAATACCCCGTTCCCGGAATACGTACTTAGTTGCGTATTCAGATTTTCGGTCGTATTTTTTTTGATTTGTTTCCTGTATTTATTTTGTATTATGAATTCCTTATATGACTGTTTTGTCTTGGGTTTGGATTCGTGGATTCGGAGTCAGCCCTAGTCTGAACCGAAGGCCCGATCCTAAAGTATTACTCGATTTAGACATTCTGATGATTAGATTTGACCGATTTTAGTTTTAAATATCATTTTCCATTATTATATATTTTCTATGATTTTCTAGATTTTTCTGGAATTAAAATGAAAGTCTCCAAAACGGTGTCGGCCAGTTCCGTTGACCGATTCCCGGATTTTTATTTCACAATCAGCTAGGAATTTCTAGAAGGTCCTTTAGGCATTATTCCTTAGAATCATATTTTCTACCTACATTCTTTTTCTGAGGATTTTATGATTTTATGAAAATTCCATCGGAGTCGGTAGGTAACTGGTTCCGGGATTTTTAGTTTCAAAACTATAAAGTATTTCTTCAAACGGATTTCACTATTGGTCTTTATATAATATTCTTGATTTTTGATAATTATTTCGGGTCGTTCCGAGATACTTGAATTTCGGACGATTCCGGTGTTTTCCCGAAAGATTTCCGCATCCGCAACTGAATCCCGGGAATCCGCCACTTCCATTATTTTCATCTTCCTTCCCAAGAGAAATATCTTCTCATTGTAATTTCTTTTCTTTTTCCTTTTCCTTTTTCCTTCCTCCACAACCACAAGCTTTTCTATTTTCCAAAAATCCCACTTCCTCCAAAATTCCAACACCACACACTTCCACCTACTTCCTCCATTAAATGCATCTCTTTTCTCTCTCTTCCATGGCTTGTCAAGTGTGGCTAGAGGAGACACCTCACCTCCCCTTCTTTTTACACAAAACCCCCTCACTTCTATTTGATTTGCATCCCCTTCAAAAAATCCAAAACATATAAATGCTTTCCCTTTACATTCTATTTCATTTTCTTCACTTCTCTTTTTCTCTTCTTCACTTCTCAAAAGAGAAGCCTTCACCTTCACCAAAACCCTAGCCTCCATCTCCCCCTTCATCTCCACCACCACAACTACTCCAACCTCTTCCCTTCATCTTCCTCCTCCTTCATCTCCATGGGAAACACCACCAAGGGCATCAACAACACAAAGGAATCCACCATCTTCTTCATCATCAACTTCAATCACCACCACCATCACTCCCTCACCTCATGGAGACCAATCACTCTCTTTGGTGAGTGATCTTACTCATCTAGACTTAGTCTATTCTTAGTATACATGTGTATTCATATCATGTTCAATTATGACTTCAATCCATGATTATTTAGCCATCAAACCCAAACCCTAGGAAATCTGTTCTGTTTGCTGTTTCCAGTCGATTAGTCGACTAGACCTAACCATTAGTCGACTAATCTATCATGTCCTGTGAAACCAGTTCTCGGAGTCACAGTTTTAGTCGACTTACTTATTTCCCTAGTCGACTAGAGACCCCTAGTCGACTACATTTTTAACCTAGTCGACTAATCCCTTCCTGAACCAGAAACCTTAACTTTCTGTATCTCAGTTCTAGTCGACTTGACCATACTATCAGTCGACTTGTCATGTCTGTTAGTCGACTACCCCTATGACCCTAGTCGACTAACTTTTCCTGAATCAGAATATCAACTCTCTGGAACCCAGTATTAGTCGACTATACCAGACTGTTAGTCGACTAACCCCTTTATTAGTCGACTACTCATCCTACCCTAGTCGACTAATTCTGTCTGTTTGTTACAGTTATTTACCTTCTCAAACTTGGATCTTATACTTGGTTTATATGTTGTATATTATACTTCTTGACTTGTATCTTGACTAACATCATCTTCACTTCTCTCTTTCTCTCTCCTCTTCACTCTACATATATATATCATAGTTTATGGCGTGCCCCGGATTTCGTGATTTCGGATCTTTCGGCGCTTTGAGGATTTAGGCGAGTGTTCTCACTCGCTACCCTCTTGCTTCTCATTCCATTGATTATGATAGTATTCTCGTTCTAGTCTTCATGTATTGTATTTCATGCTTTATATCTTTTATTGCTTTATGCTATGCGTGGCCGACCCTTCGTGGTCGTTGACTTCTGGATTTCAGTTATGTTAACACTTGCTATTACTTCAGACTTATTAGTTACATGCTTACTTTTAACACATGTATATCACCTGACCATTTAGTATGTATCACCTGACCACCTGACATGCCACTATCTGGCAAGACCATCTTGTTATGTCATGACTTACCCAGACTTATTATCAATCCATTGGTATGCATGTTACTTGATATACATCACCATTTATCATGCTATCTCTTGACACCAAGCATGATACACCGATTCTTATAATTATCACGATAGAGGGAATGTAGTACCTGATTACTGTTATGTACTGATCACTGTTATGTATTACTGTTATGATATTGCTCATTCCCGAAATCTGATAATTATGTTAATAAACCATAAAAAGGACCAACTTGTATTGGGTCGGGGGAAATATGCGGATATCGATATGTGTTCGTGTTTACAGTGGCTTTAGGTATTGTGCACTATATCCGGTCTGACCTGTGGTACTCCAGGGACCGAGGGGAGAGCTGGCTCCCTACACCCCAGTTTTAACGGGCATACATAAGTCCCTCCTCCTGGACAAGCCTTGCGGCTGGTTTCCGTTTCCATGCAACGGAACAATCCTGGACCGTAGTCCCGGGTATGTACGGGACCCACTGTAAACATAGTTCGTTGATACAACCGCTATTTCCAATAACAACCTCGACTTTCTATATATGGAAGTATGTGAGTTGGGATATATACCGAGACACATACCTAGATATATGGTAAGACGAGTAATAATAAAGTGTCATAATAACTGGCTCCTTAAGTTGTAAGTAGAGGTATGTGGAATGGGACGCATACTAAAGCCTGCAACTTAAATGGCTCTGAATCTGTGATATGCATTACTATATTTGCTAGTCTTGGATTTTACTTCGAATTTCCGGTTTTATGAGTATTATCGTATTAACGGCTCATATTCTGCTTTATCCTGGATTTCCTGTTTTATGGATATTATTATATACTTGTTCATATATATTTCACTTGTGTTCTAACCCTCCTGTCTTCGGTACTTGACACTTGTACTCATCCTGGCTCGCCACCTGGCATCATATCATACTCGCCTGGGGAGTTTCACTGACTCCCCTGGATTCTCATGTCCAGGTCCTGGAGCCCGGAGCGTATGGATTTCCCCCCGTTACTGCTCAGAGTGGCGCAGCGGTAGCGTGAATCTCCAGACGACAGTCCAGAGCCACATCCTTCCAGACCCCCTGTATGCCTCTCGAGTTTCCCCTTAGCAAACTAGTGAGTGCCCTTTTTCTATTCATACTTGTACTTTTCCTTGTATACTTGTATGCGAGCTCCCTTTTATACCGTTCATATTTTGTATATTCCTTGTACTCTCGCATTTGCGCATATTAGTGATATGATATTCATGTAATATTGTAATCACTCTGGTGATAACTTTGTAATTGTACTATATGTGTTGGAATGTATAATGCACCTTATGCTTCCGTACTCTGATTCTTGTCTGTACTGATGCTTAGCGTATATACGGGAGGGTAGTTCTGACCTACGTATATACGTCGCAGTGACGTCCCCGTATCGCCGGGATCGGGGCGTTACAGGTTGGTATCAGAGCTTAGGCTCTAACTTCCTCAGTACGTCCAGACGGCAAATCAATGGTAAGGAGATTTGCAACTGGAATACATGAGTCTTGGTTATACATTCCAACTGCAAGTGCAGAGTTATCTATTTCTTGACTATCTTTCCTTTGATTTCAAATCCCTCCTTGACTATCTTTCCTTGGATTCCTGATCTCTCCTATCCTTTCCCCGTTTTGGTTTTATGTTTTGGTTTTATGAAGCCTTATACCATCTTAAGATATGACTAGACTAGGGAGGTAGGGGCTGGTTCAGAATGAAGCTATTATATGGTCTCTTCGGTAAATCCTATGAAGCTTGGTATTCTCCAGATCGGTCTTGATCTGGCTATCTTTCAGAAGACAGCAATCGGGATTCTTAATTATCGGTCTTCTTTATTATGCTCAGAATTTTCGGGGTTTTCTTTATTACACAGCCACGACATCATCAGTATTCATTTATTTCACAGCCACGACATCATCAGTATTATTCAGCATTATTCTAAAGATTTACTACACAGCCACGACATCATCAGCCGGCAGTGCAGAGTATGATTATTATTCAGCCAGCTTGAGAGCCCTACCTATAGTGCTTCATATCTTAATTGGTATAAATTCCACCCTTGTCCCCTTGGTATTCCATTTACCCCTTAACGAAATTGCGAGGACGCAATTTTTGTAAGGTGGGTGGATTGTGATACCCCGTTCCCGGAATACGTACTTAGTTGCGTATTCAGATTTTCGGTCGTATTTTTTTTGATTTGTTTCCTGTATTTATTCTGTATTATGAATTCCTTATATGACTGTTTTGTCTTGGGTTTGGATTCGTGGATTCGGAGTCAGCCCTAGTCTGAACCGAAGGCCCGATCCTAGAGTATTACTCGATTTAGACATTCTGATGATTAGATTTGACCGATTTTAGTTTTAAATATCATTTTCCATTATTATATATTTTCTATGATTTTCTAGATTTTTCTGGAATTAAAATGAAAGTCTCCAAAACCGGTGTCGGCCAGTTCCGTTGACCGATTCCCGGATTTTTATTTCACAATCAGCTAGGAATTTCTAGAAGGTCCTTTAGGCATTATTCCTTAGAATCATATTTTCTACCTACATTCTTTTTCTGAGGATTTTATGATTTTATGAAAATTCCATCGGAGTCGGTAGGTAACTGGTTCCGGGATTTTTAGTTTCAAAACTATAAAGTATTTCTTCAAACGGATTTCACTATTGGTCTTTATATAATATTCTTGATTTTTGATAATTATTTCGGGTCGTTCCGAGATACTTGAATTTCGGACGATTCCGGTGTTTTCCCGAAAGATTTCCGCATCCGCAACTGAATCCCGGGAATCCGCCACTTCCATTATTTTCATCTTCTTTCCCAAGAGAAATATCTTCTCATTGTAATTTCTTTCTTTTTCCTTTTCCTTTTTCCTTCCTCCACAACCACAAGCTTTTCTATTTTCCAAAAATCCCACTTCCTCCAAAATTCCAACACCACACACTTCCACCTACTTCCTCCATTAAATGCATCTCTTTTCTCTCTCTTCCATGGCTTGTCAAGTGTGGCTAGAGGAGACACCTCACCTCCCCTTCTTTTTACACAAACCCCCTCACTTCTATTTGATTTGCATCCCCTTCAAAAAATCCAAAACATATAAATGCTTTCCCTTTACATTCTATTTCATTTTCTTCACTTCTCTTTTTCTCTTCTTCACTTCTCAAAAGAGAAGCCTTCACCTTCACCAAAACCCTAGCCTCCATCTCCCCCTTCATCTCCACCACCACAACTACTCCAACCTCTTCCCTTCATCTTCCTCCTCCTTCATCTCCATGGGAAACACCACCAAGGGCATCAACAACACCAAAGGAATCCACCATCTTCTTCATCATCAACTTCAATCACCACCACCATCACTCCCTCACCTCATGGAGACCAATCACTCTCTTTGGTGAGTGATCTTACTCATCTAGACTTAGTCTATTCTTAGTATACATGTGTATTCATATCATGTTCAATTATGACTTCAATCCATGATTATTTAGCCATCAAACCCAAACCCTAGGAAATCTGTTCTGTTTGCTGTTTCCAGTCGATTAGTCGACCAGACCTAACCATTAGTCGACTAATCTATCATGTCCTGTGAAACCAGTTCTCGGAGTCACAGTTTTAGTCGACTTACTTATTTCCCTAGTCGACTAGAGACCCCTAGTCGACTACATTTTTAACCTAGTCGACTAATCCCTTCCTGAACCAGAAACCTTAACTTTCTGTATCTCAGTTCTAGTCGACTTGACCATACTATCAGTCGACTTGTCATGTCTGTTAGTCGACTACCCCTATGACCCTAGTCGACTAACTTTTCCTGAATCAGAATATCAACTCTCTGGAACCCAGTATTAGTCGACTATACCAGACTGTTAGTCGACTAACCCCTTTATTAGTCGACTACTCATCCTACCCTAGTCGACTAATTCTGTCTGTTTGTTACAGTTATTTACCTTCTCAAACTTGGATCTTATACTTGGTTTATATGTTGTATATTATACTTCTTGACTTGTATCTTGACTAACATCATCTTCACTTCTCTCTTTCTCTCTCCTCTTCACTCTACATATATATATCATAGTTTATGGCGTGCCCCGGATTTCGTGGATTTCGGATCTTTCGGCGCTTTGAGGATTTAGGCGAGTGTTCTCACTCGCTACCCTCTTGCTTCTCATTCCATTGATTATGATAGTATTCTCGTTCTAGTCTTCATGTATTGTATTTCATGCTTTATATCTTTTATTGCTTTATGCTATGCGTGGCCGACCCTTCGTGGTCGTTGACTTCTGGATTTCAGTTATGTTAACACTTGCTATTACTTCAGACTTATTAGTTACATGCTTACTTTTAACACATGTATATCACCTGACCATTTAGTATGTTATCACCTGACCACCTGACATGCCACTATCTGGCAAGACCATCTTGTTATGTCATGACTTACCCAGACTTATTATCAATCCATTGGTATGCATGTTACTTGATATACATCACCATTTATCATGCTATCTCTTGACACCAAGCATGATACACCGATTCTTATAATTATCACGATAGAGGGAATGTAGTACCTGATTACTGTTATGTACTGATCACTGTTATGTATTACTGTTATGATATTGCTCATTCCCGAAATCTGATAATTATGTTAATAAACCATAAAAAGGACCAACTTGTATTGGGTCGGGGGAAATATGCGGATATCGATATGTGTTCGTGTTTACAGTGGCTTTAGGTATTGTGCACTATATCCGGTCTGACCTGTGGTACTCCAGGGGACCGAGGGGAGAGCTGGCTCCCTACACCCCAGTTTTAACGGGCATACATAAGTCCCTCCTCCTGGACAAGCCTTGCGGCTGGTTTCCGTTTCCATGCAACGGAACAATCCTGGACCGTAGTCCCGGGTATGTACGGGACCCACTGTAAACATAGTTCGTTGATACAACCGCTATTTCCAATAACAACCTCGACTTTCTATATATGGAAGTATGTGAGTTGGGATATATACCGAGACACATACCTAGATATATGGTAAGACGAGTAATAATAAAGTGTCATAATAACTGGCTCCTTAAGTTGTAAGTAGAGGTATGTGGAATGGGACGCATACTAAAGCCTGCAACTTAAATGGCTCTGAATCTGTGATATGCATTACTATATTTGCTAGTCTTGGATTTTACTTCGAATTTCCGGTTTTATGAGTATTATCGTATTAACGGCTCATATTCTGCTTTATCCTGGATTTCCTGTTTTATGGATATTATTATATACTTGTTCATATATATTTCACTTGTGTTCTAACCCTCCTGTCTTCGGTACTTGACACTTGTACTCATCCTGGCTCGCCACCTGGCATCATATCATACTCGCCTGGGGAGTTTCACTGACTCCCCTGGATTCTCATGTCCAGGTCCTGGAGCCCGGAGCGTATGGATTTCCCCCCGTTACTGCTCAGAGTGGCGCAGCGGTAGCGTGAATCTCCAGACGACAGTCCAGAGCCACATCCTTCCAGACCCCCTGTATGCCTCTCGAGTTTCCCTTAGCAAACTAGTGAGTGCCCTTTTTCTATTCATACTTGTACTTTTCCTTATATACTTGTATGCGAGCTCCCTTTTATACCGTTCATATTTTGTATATTCCTTGTACTCTCGCATTTGCGCATATTAGTGATATGATATTCATGTAATATTGTAATCACTCTGGTGATAACTTTGTAATTGTACTATATGTGTTGGAATGTATAATGCACCTTATGCTTCCGTACTCTGATTCTTATCTGTACTGATGCTTAGCGTATATACGGGAGGGTAGTTCTGACCTACGTATATACGTCGCAGTGACGTCCCCGTATCGCCGGGATCGGGGCGTTACACCAGGACTACACTGCAATCTAGGGTCGCACTACATGTACTGCGGACAAGGTCGCACTGCGACCAAGGTCGCATAAGACTACAGTGCAATCAGAATAACTGCGACCCGGGTCAACACTGCGACCAAGGTCGCATAAGACTACAGTTCAAACAGAAACAACTGCGACACAAGTTTGATAAAAACATATTATTTAAAATAAACTGCGACCTTGGTCGCAAGAGACTACAACTCTTAATTAAACAACTGCGACCCCATGTCGTCAGTATGTAAGAAAAAAAAGTAAGTTTCATATACTGCGACCTACGTCGCATTCGTCTACAAGGAAAGGTAAAAAAAAAAAAAAATTCTAAAGTCGCACAGATCTGAACTGCGACACAGTAAAAATAGAAGTAAATAATAAAAACTTTCAAAAAATAGGACCTTTATCGTCTAAAGTTTGAAAATCTCTTTCTTAATTGCGACCATGGTTCCAATATTTAAAAAAAAATTAAAAAAACATGCGACTTCAGAAATAAATCTTGAAAAAATTTAAAACTATTAAAATACACAAACCCTAAAATTTTTTGAAAATATCATTTTTCTAGTACCTTTTTCGACGGATGATTTCTTAGGCGCCATCAGTTGCAAATATGTTTTTTAAAAAACGGATCAAATTTTTAAAGGAAAAGAACTAATTGGATCAGAACCGCCGTTGAAGTTTTAGAGCGGTAAATTTTTTTGGAAGACAATTTTTTTACATAAGGTAAAAGGTTGTGAGGGAGGGTATTTTCGGAAAATACAATGTTGAGGTGACTGGCATTAAATTGGGCGGGATTTTACAGGATTTTGTCCGCCAAATTTTTTTACAGATATGGAGCGGTGATGTTGCCACGCCCGCAGGCTGAGAAAACTCTCTCAGCCTGCAGGCTGAGGTACAGTAAGCCCATATATATGTGTGTGTGTGTGTGTATATATATATATATATATATATATATATATATATATATATATATATATATATATATATATATATATATATATATATATATATATATATATTGATCTATGAACTTGTCACAATTTAAGATACATAAATGTGATTGATAATCTAACTCAACCCCCAGCACCCCAAGCATGGGGCAAGCTAAACTCAAATAAATAAAATGTTTTTAGAGTCTCAATTCTAAACACTGAAACAAGAAACTCAAATAAATAAAATGTCTTTTAGTCCCCATCAGCTCCTTTCTCTCCTCAGTGCTTGGAAAGTTTCAATGCTTGAAAAATTCCACTGCATCCCCAGGTAGAAATTTACAGTGATCAAACTCTGATGAAATCTGAGCTGACCCTATCAAGCAGTTGACATTAATATTAGAGCAAGCTGGAACCTATAATAACTAATTCATTAGTCTCATCCCTTGTCAGGCCCTCTTGAAGAAGAAAATGAAGACTTTTGTGTCTCATTCCTTTGATTCCCATCAAATTATTTAACAAACCACCTAGAAATAGCTAGCTTGCTATTGTTGTCATTAAAATAAACCTTCCACCATTCCATTGAGCAATTTTATAATCCTAGTCTAGGTGTAGATTAACATGGAGAAGCAACAAAGACATCAAGCCAGTCCCTTATTAGATTAAGACTAGTTTTCAAGTGTTTTTTAATGCTAAAAAAACACATGCTGAATCCAGTAGGAAACGCTATTAACCTAAATCCGACATATACGAATATTATACCAATACGTAGTTTGCCTGTTGAGAGATGGCCATTTCTGAAATCCTTTTCTTTTTCTATAAAAGGCTGTGTTTAGTTCAAAGAGTGCTTCCCACGCATTGAAAGGAATTTTCTTACCTTTTCAGGGTGAGAGTGGGAGTTATCCACATTATACATTTAACACATTTTTTATTTCCACACTGCAAGTTTTTAGGACAATTTTTGTTATTCCAAATAAATAAATTCATGAAATAAAATATCCAACAAGCAAGATATAAATTAGAGAAATTTCACAACCTATAAATTCTGTTGCTATCATTCCATTGACATTGAAAATAAAGGTCATAAAAGAAGTAGATCCTAACATTTGCCCTCGTTCTAAATGCAGATCTCATGTTCTTAATGTCTCTACAATAACATTCTAAATCTCTTTTTAATCATTTTAAATAACCAAAAAAAAAAAAAATTAAAAGAGAACACTAATATACCAGTAACAAAAGTATGATTCATATTCCTAAAAGATAAAAAGATTATGAATGTCCAGGATAAAATCGTGCATCTTGGTGTCTTCAAGTTTGAAGGATCTTATTATTAAGCTTTGTGTTCAAAATTTCAATCATATAATAATAGATTACTATTGGATACTTACTCTTTTTTCTTTCTCTTGTGGCATTTAATTTTGTTAAATTTTCTCTCTCTCTTTTTTCCTTCAAAATAGATCATTTTTTGCCTCTTTCAGGACCAGAACAGAACTCCTTTGTTTTCTCCCCTTTGTGAAAAGGTTTCCTTCATCTACCACATCCAATTTCTTAATAAAAATTTACCCTATCCAATGTCTTAGTTTTCTCTATCAAGTCAAGTATCCAGTTAAGTTTTCTAGTTGATTAAATTGTTAATATTTTAACAGAAATAAAGAGATAAAGATAACTTTTCTCTAAAAAAGTTAATTTTAAGATGGCTACTTTGGCATGCCCCCTCTTCTCATATGGGGTGCGTTCTCCTTGCTAGCTTCTTTCAGTTCACATATAGGTATGTATGCACACCACTTGAAAAAGCGGTTGCCCTACCAAATTGTGGCCTACTATTTACTTTAATTATAGTCAGATGACTACTTTCTCAATGCAAAGATAACATAATTATAAAATTAATTGAATAATTAGTGATCTATTGACCCAGCAGTTCTTTGGTTATGAATGCTAGCTATCAAGGCAAGAGTACTTCAATATACTATTTGCAGGCATCAATATACTAATCACAAGCCAAAGTGTTCAAATTACTCACCCCAAGGGCTCCATGATTACCGTTGATTACCTATAGATAAAAAGTACACACAACTCTCTAGCTTTTCTTATCTGTGAAGATCAAGCAATGCCCAATATCCCCCCGATTTGCTTTATGCAATCCTGATCGACGAGGGATTTCTAGAAGTAGCTTAGAAGGTTAACTTTTGCAGTTTCGTATGCTCAAGATATATGAAAGTGATTTCTCAAAGTAAGATAAGTGGTGACAGAATTAAAGTAGCAGCATCATGTGTTAGGTGGTGACCACTAATCTAAACAACTAATCGTATACATACGCAAATGAGAAATATTGCATTGAAGTCTAAGCATGCTTTCATTTTGTCAACTGTTTATCAAATTTGTGTTCAGATGTATTGGTGACCTTTTAGGTATAGTATAGTGGTTTAAGAACTGCCTCTTGGCTAAGATCTGGTGCTAATACTGGACCATATTCTTTAGACATGATGTGCTTGTGCTAAGAATGTCCCTAGTTCATATACATTATGCCTCTAAGAAAAAGCAACGCATTGTAGCAAAAATTTATTTCCGGTCTTAATCTAAAACCGTGTATTAGTCTACAAAACATTTAGGGTTGTATCTTGCTACATGAAGTTTAACAGTATGATCCGGTGTAGGTGTTTGTGCATGAAAGGGAGCTGAGTTCTATAGAGAACTCTTCACCATAGAGGTAACTATAACATTTCAATTAAGTCACGGAAGATTAATGGAAAATTTGGTCAATTCCTCAACCAAGACTTGTGAGTTAAATTGAGGACATTGCAGATCTCACTCTGATGAGAAGAGGCTACATTCAGTGAAGATTATACATACGCTATTGACCTTAGAACAAGCATTAGCAACCATAGGAATGACAAAGATATCCAATCAAAGGAATGGTATATGTCAAAATCGCTCTAATTCTTCTGAAACGAATGAATCCTCAGACACACGCATTAAGGAAATATACAATGGGGGTTATGTTATCAAATATGTTATGGTATGATATAGAGAGATGTGTCACTGCATAATGACCAATTCAGCAGTATTTTATGGGAAAGCGATGTAATTTGGACATGCATGCACTGGATTCTTCGACTTTGAGTTTAGAGAGATTCAGATGGCTGGAACTAAATGGTTGTTTTTAACCACACCGAACCAATTAGTTTGCAGAATTTAGACAGATGCAGTTGAAACCTAAACACAGCAAACTACCTTCAACCAATCAGTTACAAAGACTCATACTCAAATCTTTCCTAGTATACAAGATATTGAGGTTATTTAAATTCTCAAAAAATTTCTGAGCGACCACCTGAAAAACAATTGCACCACTCACAGGGACTGGAGACCTTTACAGAATAGAAAACAAGTTGGCAACTTTGGGGGGTTTGGTTCATTGAGTTTTCTCCTGCCAAAAGAAAGCTACATCCTAACCAGGATAGATTCCAAGTCCATGAGCAAAGAACTCAATTGGAGGATCCTTATCCTTTAGTTACATCCTTGTGGTACATGCAAGTCTTGGTGCCAGTGATTCATTGAAGGCCCCAAGGGCTTTGTTTAATCCTTCAGCATGTTAGATAACATGACTCACAGTGGATGAGACCCTATATATGATTGTATCTGTGTCCTATGTGAAGTGAGGAAATTCCAGTCAAAGGGAGCATGATGCTCTTTTCTCTGCACATGTGTTCACATTTGATCATGAGTGCTTTTGATGGGGACATTAATGATGGGGACATCTAGTGGCTTTGTTAGCCTATTTGAGTTGGATTAGTAGTTATTTTATTTTAATAATTTTTAGTCTGACATTGATTGTGGTGGATAATCGCTGGTGATGTAGGCCTATAACCAAGACTGTTATGAAATTTTTTAGTTGATGAATATAAAAAGTACTATTGATGTATTTGTAGACAATGTGCTTTTGAGTGAGATGTCTTAGGGAGAGAGTCCCAAATATTTCTTATATTACAAACCCTACAATGAGATTTTCTATTGTTCGTTCCCAATTATCCCAAATTTGTGTATTGTTCCCATCATTTGATTTAAATCCTGAATCTTTTCACAAAATTTCAAAACCCTAATTTTCATTTTCACAAAACCCTAACTTCCAGAAATCCTTTTCCTTACCACAAAAATTCTCCTAGTTTCACAAAACCCAAGATCTAAGGGGAAAAAAAAAAAAAAAGAGAGAAAGAGAAAAAGAATTTAAAAAAGAAAAACAAGAAAAAAAAAAGGAGAAACATCAATGAACTAGGGGTGGCCAATGGGGCGGGTCGACCCGCCCCGCCCCGCCCCGCCCTGTGCGACCCGTTGGAGTCGCACAGGGCGGGTTACGGGTCAACTCGCACCCGCCCCGTTTAGGGGCGGGTCAGAACGGGTTGACCCGTCCCGTGTAAACGGGACGAATCGGATTCGTCCCGTGACGAATCACGGGACGAATCGGGTCGAGGAAAATTTTCCCGACCCCCCTTCTCTAATTTTTTTTAGTCCAATATTATTATATTACCGTTAGAGAAGAAAATTACTCTGCGGCCCCTAGATTCATTTTAATTTTTTTTAAACCTTAAACGGCTCAAAAAAGAGCCGTTGCGGGTGAAAAAGAGGGTGCCACGTGGCACCCTCTTTTTTCACCCACAACGGCTCAAAAATGAGCCGTTGTATCCCTTTAAAAAAAAACCCCCCTAACCTCTATAAATACCCTCCACTCTCATTCACTTTCATCTCACTTCACCTCAACCCTCTCTCTTCTATTATAAATCACTCTTATTCTCTTACAATTACAAATCTCTACCAACTTTCAGTCTAGTTTAATGGAGCCCAACTGGAGTACTGACGGTACCTCATCCGAAACCGGTGGTAGCTCTTCATCAACACACAATCCTTCATCTGCCGCACCTTACACCGATGCTGGCGGTAGCTCATCGTCAACATATGCCGCTTACCCACCATACAACTATGCTCCCCCAACATCCGCATTTGCTCCCTATCACAGTTCGTCAAGCCATGCAATTGACTACAGTGGTTTTGCATCATATACACATGTTGCATATGCCAGTGATAGTGGTACAGGTCAGCATTCTATTTCCCTCCCTCCTCAATATTCCTCATATTCTCAACTTTTAATGTCAACATCACCAATTCACGCACAATCTCTGGCTCCTTTTTTTACTGAAACACAAGAACAATACGATACACAACCAGCACAACATGATACTATAGTTCCAGAAACACAACAACCAACTAGCACAAGCACAACCACTAAAGTAAGAGCCAAAACTTCTCTAGTGTGGAACCATTTCGTAGAAAAAGTTGTTGAAGGTAGAAGAAAGGCAGAATGTAAGTACTGTCATCAACTATTTGATCATAAAGAAGGATACGGTACAGGTGTTCTTAATAAACACTATGAAAAAAAGCATGCTAAAAGTTACGGTTTACCACCACAACAAGTACAAATATTAGCTGATTCAGGCACACTCTCCACTTGGAGATATAAGCCTGAAGTAAATAAACATAAGTTAGCTGAATTTATTGTTCGAGCAGAACTTCCATTTTCTTTTACTGAATCAGATGCATTAGTTGATTATCTTAAATCTGTTTTTGCTCCTGATTATAAGAGAATTAGCAGATAAACTATAACTAGAGAAATTGAAGATTTATTTGTAAATAGAAAAAATATTTTGAAGGCTCTTTTTACTAGTGATGCTAGAAAATTTTCATTAACTTCCGATATATGGGAAGCTCTTAATCTTATTCATTATTTATGTGTTATTGCTCACTTTATTGATGATAACTGGATTTTACAAAAACGTATTTTATCATTTTCTAAATTTTCTGAGAAACATTCTGCTACAAATGTAGCAAATTCAATTTTTTTACTTGTAGAAATTATGGTATAAAAAATAAAATATTTTCTATTTCTTTTGATAATGCAAGTGAAAATACTGCTTCAATAAGACAACTGAAAACGGTATTAGATCCGATTTTAAACGGTAAACTTTTTCATGTTAGATGTGTTTGTCATATATTGAATTTATGTGTACAAGATGGTCTAAAAATCTTAGACAAATATATTTATAAAGTTAAAGAAATTATTTTACATATAAAACACAGTGGACCTAGGAGACAATCTTTTAAAAGTTATTGCCGACAATGTGGACTGAAGGAAAAACTACTCCAAGCAGATGTGAAAACTCGTTGGAATTCAAGCTACTATATGACTAAAGATTGCCTTCCTTATAAACAAGCAATTCAATTTTTTACAATAAATGTTCATCTTTTATATTAGCGATGAAGAGTGGAAATTATATGAAAATTTTTGTACTTTTCTAGAAAATTTGACACTGTCACAAAAGCACTTTCTGGTACATATTATCCCACATGTAACTTAGTTTTTTATAATCTTAATGAAATTGCTCAAGTATTTGCTGCATACAGAGATATGACAGTCTTGAAGAGGCTATACATGATATGGAAGAAAAATTTTGAAAATATTTAAAAATATGCCTTTTTTATTTTACTTAGCTTCAATTATGGATCCTAGAATTAAAATAGATAATTTAAAACTTTTATTATCCAATTTTATTTTATGTTTAAATTATGAACAAGATGTAGATAAATTACTTTTAGAAATTAGATCTCTTTTAGAAGAAATGTACTCATTGTACAGAGATGAGTTATTTCCCCCTTCTTCTTCTGAATTTAGGGCACCTACACCATCACAAGCTTCTTCTACTAGTCTAGGTAAAAGATTATCTAATTTTAAAAGTTTACTTTCCTCTAATAGTAGAAAGAAACACTCTTCAAGAGCAGGTTCATTTGATGAACTTAATTTATATTTGAACACAATGCCTGCTAAAATAAATGAAAATGATGATGAACCATGGGAAACATTTGATGTTTTGTTATGGTAGAAAGAACAGAGAAAATAATTTCCTGTTCTTTCTACCATGGCCCGAGATATACTGACACCTCCGGCCTCTACAGTAGCGTCCGAGAGCGCATTTTCTGCAGGTGGTAGAGTTTTGACACCCTGGAGGAGCAGGCTGACGCCGAAACACTTGGAGATGGTTGTTTGCTTAAAGGACTGGTTCGATGCAGAAAGACGCACACAAGGAAAAGCTATTCTAGATGAAAAATTTGAACATGACGATGATGACGAGTAGAGAACCACTAGAGTTTTTATGTATATTGTGTGAGATGAGCACCAGAGCTTTTTTATGTATATTATACGAGATGAGTTTTATGTACATTATATGTGATGAGCAGATTGGTATATGATTTTTTCATATTAATAAAATAATTTACCTTACAAAAAAACTTGTAATTAGTGAATATCAATTCTATTTTTTTTTATAATTTTAGACATTTTTCTAAATTTTTTCCTCTTTTTTTACTATTTTTTCCTAATTTCTTTATAACTTTAAATTTAAAAATTTAAGAAAATTCGAATTAAAAAAATTAAAAATTGCCGAGACGGGTCCAACCCGTCTCGACGAATCCGGTAACGAATCGGGTCAGGAGACCCGATTCATTACCCGGTTTTCAACCCGTCTCGTCGAATCCGTGACGAGACGGGTCCAACCCGTCTCGTCACGGATTCGTTGGGCTGACGGGACGAATCAACCCGATTCGTCCCGTTAGCCAACCCTACAATGAACTCCCCCATCCTTTTTCTTTCTCTCTCTCTTTCCCCGTCATCGCCGCCAACACCCGCAAGACATCATCTCCCCTCTTCTCGTCTTCCTCAATCCACTAACCAGACTCCCCTTCGATGTCTCTTCCTCCTCTCCGACGTCTTCTCTGATCTCGCCTCCTCCATCTAATAGATCCTTCTCCGTCTGCACGACGTTGTCGTCACCCGGAGCTCTTCTCCTTCTCCAGCTCCGCGTTCTTCGTCAACGACCTCGCCAAGAGATCTACCGCCACAGATTTTCCCGACAACACTGGACAACATTTGCACCACTCCTTAACGACACGCCGCTGCCGATGACTCCAGATCCCGCCCGACGGCAGACACCAGAGCAACGCGCCTTCTCCGATCTCCTCCACCAACTTCACCACCGCCAGATCCTCCTCGCCAAGCAACATTAGCTCGCCAACTCCATCAGATCCCGCCTTTCGTCGTCTTTGTTGCCATTTTCGATCTCAATCCACCGTTTCCCGTATTTGCCATTACCCTCTTCTCCGATCGACTTCATCCACATCGTCGTTCAACCCGTAGCGGATCCGCTATCAGATCCTCTCCCTCGTCTTCGTCATCAATCTCGTTGTCGTTCATGTCCTCGCCGGCCACCATAGATCACCACGACTGCATAACCCACCCACTTTCAATGCCGACCAACCATACAAACCTAACAACGTCAGCTTCGGCTCCGCCAGTCCTCATCTTCGTCGTTGTCTTCATCCGAGGAGGCCTTCTCCGTCCCTATCACCTTCAGTGCCTCCCCGCCGTCGTCAGCAGCACCTTCGTCAGCCTAAGCTACTACGTGATTAAGACTAAGAAGGTATACGTATTATGAGTATAAAAATGTATTTTATGTACCCCTTTCTTGTCTCCGCTATAGTATAGGACTATACCGAGTCGAATCTCAGGGAGAGCTCGCGATGGAAGCTTTGACGTGTGGTAGTGAAGTTGTTAAACGAGAATTCTTCTATGTCTTATAAACTTAATGAATCAAGTGAAAAAGAAACTAAAGAAAAGGATGGATATGTTCATGGTGAAAATCGTTGGAAAAGAAATCAAGATTGAGATTTGGTATTCACAAGAAAAGGAAAGAAAACTTAAGAAAGCTTGAATGAAAAGCCATGACTAGCTTACCTTGCTAGCTTGCCAAGACTTACTAGACTCCTTGATAGCGAACGCGTGCCTAATGTTGTCACTCCATCGGCGTAGGTTTCGTCTTGCATGTTGACCTAATTACTTTCTCATGTGGTTGAAGGGTGGTTTAACCCATCCGAGAAGAGAAGATCATACAACTTGCAAGATGAAATAAAGCAATCACCCATGAGTTAGTGAAGATGGCAAGGCTAGTGGTTAGCTAGTACATGGAGAAAGAATTAGCTAAAAGCCATTAGAGAAGTAAAACAAAGCATGAAGTAAATTTGCAAGGAATTAAAGAAAGCAATAAAGAAAGCAATTAAAGAAAGTACATAAACTAGAACCAAGCTCAAGTAGAGGAAGGAGAATGGATCAATCCTTGTTGTTTCAAGTGTCACTCTTGATTACACAAGCTCTCTCTCTCACAATCACTCTCTTTTACAATGAATTCTAGGGAAGAAGAAGAGGGATCTAAAGAACTAAACCTAGAGAAAAACTAAACAAAATTACAACAACTAATGAATTCTCCTCTCTTCTCCATTCAGTCTTTGCTCGCAGGTCCAAGTGAAGTATTTATAGCCCCCAGGAGAAGGATCCAGAACCCAGTCTGTTGGCGCAAAATCTGGGGCTTAACGGCCCCAGATCTGCCACGTTCTGGCGGCAAGGCGCGGCATAACTAATTCAGTTGGCTAACAGCTTTCTGTTATAAGTTGTTAAGAGTTTGTTCAGCCACGTGGACCTTCTGGATTCTTCGTTTGTTGCGCGGATCTCTCTAGAATTTGATTTGAAATCTTGGGGCTTATCTTAATCTTGATTTAATCACTTTAGTTATTGCTAATTAAAGTGATTAATGGGCTATCTCTTCATTAAGTGTGTACCTGTAAATATGTAGAGAAGATGAGTAAAAATCATATATTTATTATAAAAATGCATGGGAATATTGAGGTAAAATATGCAATGTTGGATCACAATCACACCCCCACACTTATTCTTTTGCTCGTCCCGAGCAAAATAAAGAAAAGAAAAGAAAATCCTAACTATCAATTTATTGCACCACTTTCGCAGGTGACGCGATTGCACTGAGCGTGTGCAACAAGCCGTTAAACCTCTAGGTTACCCTAGAGGAGGAGTGTTGTCTCCTGAGGGTTTTCAGCGGATTACACCCACAAAATCCATAAAGAAAGAAGACAAATGTTAATGTTTTGAAAACGCATTTTGAACAAGAGACATGTTTACGAACTATTTTTGCAAAAATATAAGTGATCCTAGGTCATAAGTCCACCTATAATTATTCTTTCTTAAACTTAGTCTCCATGCAAGATCTTGTTTTCAATTAAGGTAAGAATTCAAAATTGGATTGAATACTTTATCTTTCATAAAACCTAGATAGTATGCACACCGTGACAGTGAAGATTTCTGGGATTTCAACTCCAACCATCAAGCCATTTATTTATATATATTTATTTTTTCATTTTTCTTTTTTCTTCCCTTAGTTTAGGCTTTCTAGTTCACCCTTGTAACGAGCCTTTAACCGATGACTCCCAAACCAGTCGGTCTTAGGGCACCAGATGAGAAAACATCCCTCGGATTTAAGGACTCGAATGAAAAAGGCCACAAAACTTAAGGGGGATTATTCTTTTTGATCACTGTTAGGCGTGAATAATTATGCTTCTTGAGGCATAATTCTCCAGCTTAATGAGTGATGTTTTTCATCGTTAGGCGTGAATAACCATGCTTCTTGAGGCATAGTTATCCAGCTTAATAAGTGATGTTTTATTTATATATTTTTTTTCTTTTTTTTTTTATTCATATGGTATTTTGTCTTTGTCTCCATCCCAAGAAATGTGTAAGTTTAAAGTGCATATTATCTAAGGCAAAAAAATTTAAGATAAAAATATCTCACCAATTTTACTTACTTAGCCTATAATTTCAAACAAGATCTATTATTTCAACTATGTTTAAGATGTCATAATTAAGGCTTTCTTAATTCCTAAGATACATCTTAATTTTCTTAAAAATAGATCAAAACTTTGTCTCTTATTTCAAAACGTTTTTATTTTTTTATTTTTTTATTTTTATTTATTAAAAGAAGTGTAAAAATAAAGAAAATCTAAAAACTCTAAAAGAAGTGTAAAAGAAAGAAATTCTAAAAACTCTAAGTTAGTAAACCCTCCCCCACACTTATTTCATGCATTGTCCTCAATGCATCATGATATATGTATGCATGAAAAAAATGAAGAGGGAAGGAAAAAATTACCTTAAGGTGGTGGTTCCGGTGGTGGTCTGATTGGTCCTCGGAACATGGTCCAATCATCTTTTCTTTGGGTTTTGAGGAACCCACCAAAAATTTCATGAATATGACCCACAAGAATGATGTATGCATGGAAGATTTTTATTATATACATGATCCCATCTAATTCCAAATTTTCAAAATAATTTCAGAATCAATTTTATCAAGATCCTTGTCCCAAAATGGTGTATGGAATGATAGAACAGTTGACTTGGACTCAGGAAGGACATGAATTGATACCGACTCAGGAATGTGACTTAAGTCAAGTGATGGTGCAGGAGTCGGAATGAGTTCGGGAATTGGGTCCAAGTCAAGAAAATGAAGCTCTAGTCCACAATCATTGTCCAATGATGGAATGTGACTTTCTAAAGGTGATATCTCTTTACTTCCAATATTAAGGAATTCAAGCTCATCGCCATACAATTCTTCAAAACTAAGGTCAATGTTTTCCGTCAGAATTGTACAATCAGTTTCAGAAGTAAAGAGATTGAAAAAATCAAGGTCACATTCCTCATGTAGTTCAATAAAGGGAGAACTTGCCAATTTGTCAATAGGATTATCAAAAGTGTATAATTGGTCAAGTTCAATGTGATCCTCAAAGATGGGTGATTCAACTTCATTATGAATTGGGACAGGATCCAATGTAGACTCCGGGAAAAGATTGAAGTCAGGTAAAGATACCGGAGTCATTATTGAATCAGGAAAAAGAATTGAATCAAGAAGTTGGGGTTCAAGATCACATTCCTCATGTAATTCAATTCCACAAAAATGTGAACTTGCCAATTTATCAATGGGACTTTCAAAAGTATGGAATTGGTCAAGTTCACTATGATCATCAAAGATTGGTGATTCAATTTCAAAATGGATTGGCACTGGATCCAATACTGACTCGGGAAATGAAGTGAAATCAGGTGAAGACACCGGAGTCATAATTGAATCAGAAAGGAAAATTGAATCATCAAGTGGAAGTTCAGGATCATGTTCAAGTTCAATTTCAGGAAATGGAAAACTTGCCAAAATGTCAGAAGTTTGGACAAGTTCAGGTTTAGGAGATGAAAAACTTGCCAAAATGTCAATGGGATTTGACGTTTGGACAAGTTCAATTTTAGGAAATGAAAAACTTGCCAAAATGTCAATAGGATTTGAAGTTTGGACAAGTTTAGGTGAGTGTGCTGAAATTGAATCTGGATTTCCAAGATGACAAGAGTCTTGAGTCATATCAATAGAGTGTGGTATAACTGGATTAGTCAAATATTGATAGGATAGAGTTTCCTCTTTCCTAAGAAAGTTATCCAATTGTTCTTTCACACTATTGAAAGACTCGGCACGTGTTGTTTGATATTGTAAGAAAGACTCTTGCAAGATGTCTATACTCTTTTCTAGATGTGATAGGTCTACAGATGGCTGCTCTAGAATGGGAGTATAGGAATCTTGAAATTGGAAATTTTGTGAATAGTGTGAGTTAAAAATGTGTGATGATGGAAGAGTGGACTCACACAAGAAATCTTTACTCGTTTCCTTGACAAGTGGTTGTCCATTAGGAAAAGGTGGAACTGAGTAAGACTCTTGAAAATACTGTGGAATTGGAGGGTCAAATGTTTCTTGAAGTTGTTGCTCGACTCTCTGTAAATTGCTTCTATACTCCTTTGTAACTCAGATTTTTCTTCAAATGGTGGTTCAGAAAAAGGAGTATATGAAGCAGAATCTGGAAATGAATATTGTGGATATTGTGGATTAGGTGGATATGGTGGACAAGGAGGTTGATAATTAAACTCGGGGACTGGAATCCCCAATTACTCGGTGAAGAGTTGAAATTATTTTGGACATTATAATTATTAGATGAGGGGTATGGGTCATATTGATTCGGATAAGGACAACCCGGCGTATTTGGTTGTTGCATATTGTAAAACACCGGGTTGGAATTATCCGAATATGGAATCGGTGTGAAATATGGATTATTATTATGATGGAAAGAATTGTAACCGTTGAATGCCATATCACACAATCACAAACAAAAACAAACAAAACAAACAAACAAACAAAAGAAAAAAAATTCTAACCTAAGTTAGGGTAGACTTAAACCTAGACGACTCCTAACTGATAGACTGTCCACGGGAGGTTTAGTGTAGACTCTAACCACAAGCTAATCAGCCAGGGATGGGTAAGGTTGGTGGGAGGTTTCCGTCAGAGACGTTCCTTAATTAAGTAACCAGCAACCTTCGGGCTTTCGGCCCTCAACCCTTTCCTAGACACTGATTTTACAAGAGTTAAATTCCAACACTTTTCCCCCTTAGGATAATCTCCTAAATGAGTCCGAGATGTCCCTAGGGCCAACGTCTATTTTTTTTTTTTAAATTAGGCTTGGGTTAGTGAGTGCTTGGGAAAATGATTTTCGGGCTAAGGAAAGGGTAATGAACTCCCCACCTTATCTTATTTACGGGTTATGCCCTTAAAATTGATTTGTGCAAGTGTACAAGAAATATCACTAAGATTCACTCAAAGCATGAAAATCAAGCAAGAGATGATTCCTAGTCTATATGCAATGCGAAACGTACCTTGCCTCCAGCACTCTTCAACAGTAAAAGTAAAGAATTGAAAGACACGTGCATAGAATGCAAATGTCTAAACAATTTTTAACAATTTCAACCAACTTTTTACTGTTTTTTAATTAAGCAGGAATAAGGTGAAGAATACAGAATTTCAGGTATATCAGCAGCTGTGTTTTGCAGAACCAGAGGCCCTGCAGAAATTTTATCAGAAGTTCACTCCTTATTGCCGCAAATCTGCGGCAAAATCCCAGAAATTGCGGCAATTTGGAGGGATCCTGGTCTCTGCTTTCGAGAGCAGAGGCCCAGGTCCACTTGTATGTCACTGCAACGCAAGATTTTCTGTTTCTTCAACCTGTAACCTGCAACAGAGAAGAAGAATCGTTTAGTACTTCACTTTAAACCAAAAAAAAAACGTTGCTCTCCCCGGCAACGGCGCCATTTTGATTAAGACTAAGAAGGTATACGTATTATGAGTATAAAAATGTATTTTATGTACCCCTTTCTTGTCTCCGCTATAGTATAGGACTATACCGAGTCGAATCTCAGGGAGAGCTCGCGATGGAAGCTTTGACGTGTGGTAGTGAAGTTGTTAAACGAGAATTCTTCTATGTCTTATAAACTTAATGAATCAAGTGAAAAAGAAACTAAAGAAAAGGATGGATATGTTCATGGTGGAAATCGTTGGAAAAGAAATCAAGATTGAGATTGGTATTCACAAGAAAAGGAAAGAAAACTTAAGAAAGCTTGAATGAAAAGCCATGACTAGCTTACCTTGCTAGCTTGCCAAGACTTACTAGACTCCTTGATAGCGAACGCGTGCCTAATGTTGTCACTCCATCGGCGTAGGTTTCGTCTTGCGTGTTGACCTAATTACTTTCTCATGGTTGAAGGGTGGTTTAACCCATCCGAGAAGAGAAGATCATACAACTTGCAAGATGAAATAAAGCAATCACCCATGAGTTAGTGAAGATGGCAAGGCTAGTGGTTAGCTAGTACATGGAGAAAGAATTAGCTAAAAGCCATTAGAGAAGTAAAACAAAGCATGAAGTAAATTTGCAAGGAATTAAAGAAAGCAATAAAGAAAGCAATTAAAGAAAGCACATAAACTAGAACCAAGCTCAAGTAGAGGAAGGAGAATGGATCAATCCTTGTTGCTTCAAGTGTCACTCTTGATTACACAAGCTCTCTCTCTCACAATCACTCTCTTTTACAATGAATTCTAGGGAAGAAGAAGAGGGATCTAAAGAACTAAACCTAGAGAAAAACTAAACAAAATTACAACAACTAATGAATTCTCCTCTCTTCTCCATTCAGTCTTTGCTCGCAGGTCCAAGTGAAGTATTTATAGCCCCCAGAAGAAGGATCCAGAACCCAGTCTGTTGGCGCAAAATCTGGGGCTTAACGGCCCAGATCTGCCGCGTTCTGGCGGCAAGGCGCGGCATAACTAATTCAGTTGGCTAACAGCTTTCTGTTATAAGTTGTTAAGAGTTTGTTCAGCCACGTGGACCTTCTGGATTCTTCGTTTGTTGTGCGGATCTCTCTAGAATTTGATTTGAAATCTTGGGGCTTATCTTAATCTTGATTTAATCACTTTAGTTATTGCTAATTAAAGTGATTAATGGGCTATCTCTTCATTAAGTGTGTACCTGTAAATATGTAGAGAAGATGAGTAAAAATCATATATTTATTATAAAAATGCATGGGAATATTGAGGTAAAATATGCAATGTTGGATCACAATCACTACGCTCTCGCCTCCTCTATCCACCTGCATCCAGAGAGTTCGAATTGATCGATTGGTTTGATTTTTATTTAGATTTTAGGGTTTGAATTGACTTATAACTCGACCCAATTCCTCAATTCAGAACCGGATCCAATTAAACGGTCTGAAGGAGCGGTCGAGCCAACTGAACAAGTCATTGAGTCAATCCGGATCGCTAAGTCGACCAGTTTGACCAAGTCAATTAAGTTGGCTCGACTATTCTGAACTAGTCCAGAGCCTGTTTCAGGCCTGAATCGAGCCCGATTCACATTATTTTGAGGTAGTTCATTTCCAGCTCATACTACTACTGTTTAAGAACCTTGTGCATGATTTTCATCTCTCAATAGTGGTCATTTCTTCAAGAAATCTTAAAAGAATCTTAGGTTGAGCGTAATTGACTCACCTGCGTAATTGACTAACCCCTCAGGTGACATCTATCTTGAATTACTTGTTATACTAGTGAATTTGTAGTAATTTTATTAGTTAATTTGTAATTCTTCTATCTCGTGTTTACATCATTGTGTGTTATCTTGATCACTTGTAGGATTGTATTTGTTGCATTTAGAAGTTGAACTTTAGGGTATTTTAATTCTTTCTCATTTAGTGCATGCATTTAGTTTTATTTTGAGTTTAGAATTTTTGTTGCATCTGCGTACTTGTTTGACTTCACCTTTGTTTCATATCTCATTTTGATAAATCCAACATAAATAATCTAAATAAGCTTGATCATATGATTGGGCAACTTCGAGAAGGATAGAATTAGACAAGTTACACAATCTCCATCAGGGTGATTTGTTCGTTAGAGATTATATAGTCAGATTTGAGGACTTAACCCGTCGTGGTGATGTGAGAGATGTAACCCCCAGATCTCTGATGTAAGTATCACAGTATCAGTACTTGACACGACATATAAAGTTGATTTGACTTTCTTGGTAGTCTGATTGAGCCGATTTCAGTTTCAGATATTATTTTTCAATATTTTATATTTTTCAGAATTTTCTAGAACTTGTCTGAATTATTTTGAAAAAATCTCCGAAATCGGTGCGACCAATACCGATAATCGGCTTTATGATTTTTAATTCACAAACAGAGTAAAATTTTGAGAATCTTCTTTCACCTTATATCTTAGAATCCTATTTTCTGTGTAAGGATATTTTTGAAATTTTTTCTAAATTTATCAAAAATCAGGCTAAACCGGTGTCGCCCAGTATCGTCGATACCTTTCAGGATTTTTAACTTACAAATCAGACTTTATTTCATGAATCTGATTTCATATTATTTCTCAGGATAATATTCTCTATTTTATAGAATTTTTGAGAATCGTTCGGAGCTAGTCAACTTTTGACCTAATTAAGCTTTTCTATTCCCTCATTTCAGTTATTAATCAGAATACTCTGATTTTCTTCTTATTTTCTCTTCATCCTATGGATTCTAATTCTCTATCTTTGACTCAAGACACCAATTCTCCACCCCGAGGTCACTACAGATATCAGAATAGCGCACTGGAAGCGTCGTAGGCCCGTAACAATTAGGCCTTGGGGCTATACATATTATTCTCCTATATGAATTGAAATTTCGAGAACGAAATTTTTTTGTAAGGTGGAGAAAAATGTAACCCCCTGATCTCTGATGTACGAATCACAGTATCAGTACTTGATACGACGTATAAAGTTGATTTGACATTCCTGATAGTCTGATTGAGCCGATTTCATTTCAGATATTAATTTTGAATGTTTTAAATTTTTCAGAATTTTTCAAATTTTTCTGGATTATTTTGGAAAAATCTCTGAAATCGGTATCGACCAATACCGATAATCGGCTCTACGATTTTTAATTCACAAATGGAGTAGAATTTTGAGAATCTGCTTTCACCTTATATCTTAGAATCCTATTTTCTGTGTTAGGGTATTTTTGGAGATTTTTCTGAATTTATCAAAAATCGGGCTAAACTGGTGTCGCCCAGTATCAGTGATACCTTTCAGGATTTTTAACTTACAAATCAGACTTTATTTCATGAATCTAATTTCATATTGTTTCTCAGAATAATATTCTCTATTTTATAGAATTTTTGAGAATTGTTCGGAGCTAGTCAACTTTTGACCTAATTAAATAATATTTAATAAATTATTTATTCTTTTTCCTTTCTTCTCTTTCTCCCATTCTCTGGACTTTTCCCCACCGCCTTCTTTCCACCGCCTTACCCATCGCCATCTCCCTCTCCCTCTCCTCCTTACCCAGTCTCACTCTTCCCTCTCAAACTTTCTCTCTCTCTCACCTCTCCTTTCCTCACTCTCTCTCTGTTTTTCTTTCCGGTCAAGGAGGCAGACCGTCGGCGGCAAGCCAGGGTGCTCCGGTGGCCCGTGCGCCACCCCCTCTTCTTCTTCTTCTATTTCTTCTTCTCCTTCTTCTTCTACTGTAAAATCCTCTCCCCTCTCTTGCTCTCTCTATCTCTCTCTCTCACACACACTCTCTCACTTCTCTTCTCCCTCCCCTTACCGTCGACCGCGACCGGCTACGGCCGTGGAGGGCGCCGCCGGCCTGGGCCGCGGCGGGCGCCACCGGCCAGCCCAACCGGGCGGCCAGCTGGTGGACGACAGCAGCAGCGACAACTGCTGCTGGCTATGAACCCGTACCCATTAACCATATTGGGTTGGTTTTGAAACCCATAAACCTAATTACCCTGCTACTTAAGCTATGGGTTTGGGGTATTGGAGCCAACCCCAACCCGTTTGGCACCCATACCCGCATCCAAATTAAATAAAGGTAAAACTACAGAAAACCCCCTACTCATTTTTAATATTTGCATTTGAGATATCTTTATTACATATTTAACCCATTTTTATTACTTTTAGTGTTCGGGCGATATCTAGAACATCTGGACTCCGAATTGGACGATTCTAAAATCGTTGAGATCGTGGGAAAGAGAGCTACCTTCTCATGACTAGTTAGTGAGTATTTTTATTTTATAATTTCTATTTTATTGTATTTCATGACATTGGTTGATATCTTTAAATAATAAATATTGATTATCAGTAAAGTATTGTATCGATAAATCACTGACTATAGTACATATTACTGCTTTCTTCATTTTACCACTCACTAGGTCGCTTTCTGACGGCCCTGGGTTTGCGTGCCTAGGTTGGAGATTCGAGATTTCGTAATACCTGAGATTTCCTGTGATATGGTCTCGAGACTGCCACTCCTTCCTATTCATCGGTATCTTTATTATTTGTTTTCATTTTCTTATCTATCCATGTTTTTCATATTTATCATGATGACTAACATTTTTTTGCAGGTATTCTTATACTAATTTAATACTGAAACTCTTGTGTGTATGGATGTTATTTCCTGTACTGAGGCTTAGCATATATACGTGAGGGTATTTTTCATCCTGCGTATGTACGTCGTCATAGCGTCCTCGTACCCGCGGGATCGGGACGTTACAAGAGAGCACCGTTTCTTGATTATAACCAGATTTGTTTCAGGTTTAAGATTCGAGATTAGACGTGCTATGATTGTAGACTGTCTAAATCACTGAGAACAAGTCATCAGAGAGTAGAGTCTATACTCTAGACGTAATGCTAATTATAGCCACTCGTGTAATGTCAAGACGCAGAGCTTGAAGCCCGTGTCTCAACATCAATGCAATGACCAAGACGCGGAGCTTGAAGCCCGCGCCTCAGCATCACTACAGTATCAAGACGCGAGGGTCGAAGCCCGCGTCCCAGCTTCACTGCAATCGCTAAGACACAGGGCTCGAAGCCCGCGTCCCTGCTTCACTGTAATGACCAAGACGTGAAGCTCGAAGCCCGCGTCCCAGTATCACTACAGTGCCAAGACGCAAGGAGCGAAGTCCGCGTCTTCGCTTCACTGCATTAGTCAAGACGTAGAGTTCAAAGTCCGCGTCTCAGCTTCACTACAATGGCAAAACGCTAGGCTCGAAGCCCGCGTCTTGACATCACTGCAATCTCGAGACGCAGAAGCTCGAAGTCCGCGTTTAGCAGAGTTCGAAGCCGGCCTCCAACAACACTATAACACCAAAACGTGATGGTCAAAACCCGCGTTTCAACTATGGAAGAGCCCTGCGTCTCAGTTATAACTTCCCTCATTATCAGGTCAGTTACTGCCCACGTAATGAGGGAGTTAACCCCCATTATGGAGGATTTATAGGGGACAGTCTTACCCCTTAAACCCCTATAAATAGCTCAGTTCGCTATTGGGGGAGAGGTTTTTTTTGGGCGGTCGAGAAAATTTTGATTGGTCGGATTCTCTTAACCTGAGGAATATTAAAAAAAAAGAGTCTAACTCTTCTAACAACTTGCTGCGTACAAATTTTTGCCTCAAGTCTCTTTGAGATTTCATTGGATAGGAGCTGCGCTACTCCGTCCATAGTCTGAAGAGAAGATTCGCAGAAGACACTGACGTTCACCCGATCAACGGAAACAAGATTCACTTTCCACCGCTACATCAAGAACCCAACATTAAACAAAGAGTAGATTTAAGCTTGAACATCTTCTATCTCTTGTAATCAGAATTTATGAGATTGTTGTAATATTTCATTGATTCGAAGAAATTTTACGATTCACATTCTCCAAAAATTTTCCGAGCAAATAATGATCACTATCTCTCATGGTGTGGACTCTGTTGAAAATGCTTTTGATTTTACCTTAAAGATAGACTTAACTTTCAAGAGAATAGTCAGTGACAAAGCCTGAGAGCAGTGTTCTAAATATGAGGGATATGAACACTATGATTACCAGTGCCACTCCTGATTACCAGTGCCACTCCTGATTACCAGTGCCACTCCTGAGAGCAGTGTTCTAAATTTGAGGGATATGAACACTATGATTATCAGTGTCCATCGAAGAGTCGACATGTTAATATTGTGCCTAATGATAATGTTGTTGTTGAGAATGTCCACGTTCATTCTGAGATTTCTAATGTCATAGAGGATACACCAATTGAGCATTGTCCATTGATTCCTAATGAGATCCCTATGTCTTCTGAGAGTAATTTTAATGTTGTGAAGCGGATTCTTGTACACTCATACCCGATGAGACCTATGTTCATGAGGATAATCAAGGAAGTCAGAAAACAAAGAGTGAATCGATTGTAGGTACTTCTAGTGTCTCCTCTTCCACTAAGTCATTGGAGTTCCTTGATATGGTATATTAGGTTAGTTCTAGTGCTTCTTCTTTTAGTGAATGATTCTCTCATCAGTTTTTTCAAATTTCTGTCATTCCTAACAATGTTATATCATTAGCAGTGTCTGAAGTACGTCCTCCTATGAAGTACATCCTCCTAGGAATCTCATGCCTCTCTTTTCTCTATCTTTAGAAGTTAACCCAGTGAGTCAATTGCATTATATTTGCCTGTTGCACATGATGAAAGCGCCAGACATATAGTAATTTACAGTGATACAGTTGTTAATAAAGTAACAGGTGCCTCTCACTTGGAGATTGTGAATATATTGCACAATCAGCGTACATATTCCTATAAGATCTGAGAAAAATTGCTTCCATTACCGACAAGTTGAATATCCCATGGGTCTTGGTATCAACCCGACTTTCAGTGAAGATGATTCAACTCGGTCTGTTGCATATGTCTTTCTGTATCAACTATCACTTACAGTAGATCTGTCACAGAAGCATATCCCACCCCACCTCATTGGTTCAGTCTTGATGCACATCTGTTGGGTCTACGTCCACAACCATGATCCGAGTAAAAACCGTGGAGATTTACACTCGATGGGGACGAATTTTTTCCAACTGGGGGGAATGATGGGGACATCTAATTATTTTCTTAGCATATTTGAGTTGGATTAGTAGTTATTTTATTTTAACCTATTTTTTCTTAATTTTTTTAGTCCTACATTGGTTGTGGTGGGAAATCGCGGGTGATGTAGGCCTATATAAGGTCAAAACTGCTATAAAATTCATGAATATGAAAAGTGTTATTAATGCATTTGTAACCAGTATACTTTTGGGTGAGATGTCATAGGGAGAGAGTCTCAAATATTTCTCGACTTACATACTCTAGAATGAGATTTTCTAGTGTTCGTTCTCAATTATCTCAAATTTGTATTTTGTTCCCTATGAGCTTTATGCTATCCTAGCTACAAACTGGCTTATACTTAATGACAATTGGCACGTGCCTTGTGCTAAACTAATCAAGGCAAAAAGATATGCAAATAAGATAGCTGATCATAGAAAGTGGTGTGGTAAGAAAATAAATATTCTGATATTTAGGGGCCTAAACAACCCCAAAGAGGGGAGGATTGATGAGTGAATTTGGTCCTGCAGGGATTAATGTGGATAACCTATTGTATCTAGATTGATAATACATTTATTTAAGAGAAAGAAGGAATTAACACAATTGCAGTTTTAAAAAAAGAAATACTATTGTAATCCAATGACAAGACTTTTACACTCCACAGTATTGATTATCCCAACTTGTGCTTGTTACACTCCGGACTTTCTGTGACAATTTATGATAACATTGCAACAAGAGATTGGTATTTATTAATTGGAGATGAAATTTTATGAATCAGGAAAAGATCTTAACTTCTAAAATATTATCCTTATTCACAACCATGGAAAATACACAGGTTCCTCAAAGTTGTTAAGATTTGTGCAAATAAATAGTCCCACATTGGGTAGACAAGGGGATGATTTTGGGTATATAAGAATTTGGGCTACTCCGCTTAGAAGTCTAGTCTTTTGAGATGGTGTCCCGAGTCCTTACAAATAGTACCAGAGTCATGCTCCAAATTTAGTCATGTGTGGAAGATCGGGTATATAAGAAATTGGGCTCCGAGTCCTTACAAAAGCAACCACAAATTACGAATATAAAATGTAATAAAATGTAAACAAAATGTATCAACCTTACACACAAAAACATGCCTTTATATTCTTACATTCTCATGTCCAAATATGTCATTACATATACCAAGAAGGAAAAAAAAAATCATCAAACTCATATAATATTACACAAAAACCAACTAGAGATCTCATCTCCAATTTGAGAAATACAACAGTTTGACTACAGACTTCACACAACCAAAAGAGACATATTCTATACCTTATTTGTATATAACAAAGAGGGATATAATCCACTTTAACTGACTGGATCTTTTTCAGAATTTTGGTGAATATGACGTATATATGCACTCTGGAATTCTAAGGAACACCTTTTATATACAATGAATAACAAATCAATTGACTCAAAGATGGTTTTCAAACAGGAGGAAGGAAGATCTCAAAGAACACACTGCTAATGTGACACACCAAAACACACGTAGAGAACACAGCGGGACTATCAACTAATTGGGCACACAAGAAAACTTCAAACTTTCTATATGCATGCAAAAAACACCTTTTGGTAAAAATGGGCAGAACGAAACCATGCAGAGGGTATCAAAATCATTAAGGAGATGATGATGATACCTCAGAAAGTTCTACAAAGATGGGATGCAAAGGGAAGGTACCATAATATGTAGAATATACCATATTACGTTTATCAGAGGCTATCAAGAAGAACCCTTTTGCAGGATGGCTGTTGAACAGAACTTGGAACTGGGGCAGGAGATGATATCCCGAGCACACTGAGCAGGAATTGCCTCTCCTAAACAATGCAAAGGAGGTAACTGTTAGCTTCTTGAATTTTTGAAATTTGAATATAAGTAAATGACTTGAATTTGCAAATCAATTGTACAAGAACATGAATAAACACTTACACTATTGCAGTATATCTAATACAGTAGGAAGCAGCGCTCTGGGCCGAAGTTCAATCAATCGATTTTGGACCCTTCTTTTATTAAAAGTTTATGAACTATGATAGTTTGTTCATTTCAAGTTTCAGTTCAGTTTCAATGTATGTAGACGTGTTGGCATCTTTATTTCTTTGCATTTACATTGCCCAATATATACATAATATGAACATGTATGCTATAATCAATCAAGAGAAGTTAACTTCTAAATTATAATACTCAATTAGTTAACTCAAAATTTACTCTAAATTTATATGAAAGCTGTCAATTTACAATTAAATTAAGATTATAGTCAGAATTAAATTAAAAATATCTACTTATGATAAATTAGGATATACCAATTGGGATGGTTGTAGAAGTTGATGAAATTATAAATTAGAAATATTATACTTTATCTCTTTCTCTTTTTGTTTTGAATTTTTTGTAGCTTTGAATATGTTTCATCCGAAACTTACTAAAATTCCTTGAAATTTACCTAAAACTGCTCAATACTAAATTTGTATCTGCCAAAGTGCATGCCAGTTTCGGACCGGTATTCACCAAAAGCAGTCGAAACTGAAACATGCGAAACCGCATGCCTTGTTTTAGACCAAGCTATTTTACACAAACATTCACAAAGTAACTTTTTTGCATTAAACCAGAGTCAGTTTGGGAACAAAACTCCAAGCTAAGAAGGCTTTGCTTAAGATGAAAAATAATTCTACAAGTGGTTGTCAACCTAACATCAACATTCCTATTCTTGGCGGCAAATTGCCAGCCAGGGAAATAATAGACAACAGGGAAGTTTGGCATAGTAAATGGTCTCTTCCAAAGTCACTCAATCACCAAGTAAATGGATAAATAGTGCTGTTACTAATTAGCATCCCACTTTCACCTTCAGCTTGCCAAAGTACATGGTGGAGGTTTGACCAACCATATAAATTTGTGACACTACAGTGCAACATCGCAGGGATGCTAATAATGTTTGTCTGAATTTCCTTCCCTTTCCTTCTTATTCGTTGGCTCCTACTCTTTTTTCAATCATACCATCTTCTCGTCTGTTCTAGCACACACTCGATTGTCCAACAACCAAACTATCTACCTTTCTTTGCAACAGATATTCCGTTATCTAGTTAACAATTTAGATAGCTAATAGAACAGTTTGTTATCTTGATAGTGAAGGAATTAAGTTGAAAACTATAGTTAATTGCTAAATTATTTCACAAAATTTCCATTTTGTTATGAAGTTAAGCTGTGCCTATATAGCACTCATTCGGAAGGGTGTCAACCCATAAGGTATGTGCATATACAAAAAGCTCTAGGAGGTAACTCTGCCCCCTGCCCCTTATACACACAAGCACGTGCACAAAGGAAAAAAGGGAGAGGCATGGAGGAGAAGAAAAGAAACTTACAGCCCAAAACATGTGCACGCACATGGCACCAGATGAACAACAAAAATAGAAGGCCAACCAAAAAATAAATTGACTCCAAGAATGATCATGCAATTCTAAAAGTAAATAAATAAATAACATTCAAGTTCAATAACTTACACTTGCTGAAAATTTTGGGCTGGGAATTCCTTCTGTGAGGGATTTGAAAGTAGGTATTGTTTGATGTGGGGAGTCAAATTCAGAACTTGGTACAGAGCAAATGTTTCCAGCAATCACTTTTTCTTCTTCCGAAGAGGACAAGGCTCCTAGTGCAAAAGAAACAAATGTTTATGTGCTATCCCTGTGAAAACCTTAATTATACAAATTGGAACCAAAAGAAAAATATGACTTTAAATTTGGATAAATATATAATTGCAGCTTCTGTCATACACAGGTTACCTTTAGAAGTGCATGTGTTTGGGTGCATCTCATCTTCTTGATGATGACTGATCGTCACATTCTGATTTGACATTGCATCATCAGTCTGGTTGTCATCATTTGCATGAACCTGAAACACTTGAAATGATCCAGTGCTGTGCTCAGAACCGTCCTGAGACTCCTCTCCAGGTTGCCTGCTAGATGGACTGGCCATTCATTTGATGCCACATTTTTCAGCAAATTTATCTGAACTAAGAACTATGAATACAAGCTTGACGCCATCTTACTACCTCCATGACAGTTGCTCTCCTGTACTGCTGCTTTTTAAATCATCTAGCAGGTCCTTGAAGTCATCTAAGAGAAAATCCATGTCAGAAACTCTTGCAGAAATGTCTCCTCCATTCTGGATTAAGTAGTCCTCGAGTTCCTGAATAATTAAATCAACCAACACGATATGATTATGATACACTCTAATACACCACTACCTTCCTATTTAGTTATAAAGATGAATTACAATTTTGAGATAGCTTGTCTTTGTCCCACCTTCCAGGCATTCTCCAGACTCTGGCTGGTATTTTCTGAATTAACTTTCAATGCAAGGGAGCTGAGCAAGTCTGCTTGTTGCAATAATGTGGTAAGTTTGGGATCATTCCCCCTAAGAAACCTGCCTTCTGTCTTATTGTTCGATCCTGTTCCCAGTTCAAATTGGGAGATATTTATAACTAGAAAGCACTCTGTTTTAGAGTATGAACTAATGGAAAAAAACAGAAGAGCCCAAATATGAGCAAATCCATACCATGATGTACTGCTGGTTTAGAGTTGTTATCACGAGAATACTGACAAGGCAATCCACCAGCATTATTAATGTTCTGAGAAAGCACAGAAAGAGGAGACCTTAACTGCACTCTCCCCATCACAGGTTGCACAGACAATATCTCATTTGGGTTGTGATTTTCTGTATGATCTAAGATCTCGTACCTACCTTACAGAGGCAAAATATATCCATTAGTATATCGACATGTAAAGTGAAATCACCAACATGAAAATATGTGATAATTATGTTTATGCTGCTGATGTGGGAGAAAAAGTTTCTATACCTGATCTGTTTCATGGGCACTGATGATTCTGGTCCCCCAGCTACAAAGGACCCGCTATGAATTATGACCCTTTTCTTATTTGGGTTAAACCATGAGCCGTTGTTCTCCCTTCTTAACGCATTCTTTGCCCGCTTCTTGCATAGGGTAGAGAAGCGATTCTTCACAGCATTATCTGTTCTGCGTGAATGAAAAGGAATGCATCTCAATTCTGATCTTGTTTTAAGCAGAAAGAGGAAGGGATTTTTTTTTTTAAGCATAGTAACATTTGGGATCTAATTACCTGCCTGAGACCACTTTTGCTATCTCTGTCCATCTGTTGCCAAATATCTTCTGAGCCTGCATATCCAATTTGCATCAATGGATCAATTACACATCGAGACTCAGAAGTAAACAGGTACAGAGTTTCAACAAATAAAAAGCAGATGATCTAAACCATTAATTTAGCACTTTCCATGTGAGAGATAGCTTTTCTACATGCATTTGTCCTAACAAAAGCTAACAAACTCATTTGTCAGCAATGTGCAACAAATCGAATAATACATGTATAATCCCACAGATCAACATCAAATGTCAGATGTAAGTCTATGGACAGTTTTTGTTATCCAATCAGATAAAAAAAATCCTCTCATATTGAAAATATCACAAAGGGAAAAAGAAATCCTCATGTCATAACGAGTCTCGGTCTAAACTACCTTAAAATAATTTTAGATAACAAAACTCCCTGATAACTTATTAATATACTTCTAATGTACCAAGGCCAAATACACACATAACTGCATAATCAATGCTGAAGATACTACATGCTAGTTATCAAAATGTTGCATCAAAAGAAAAGTCACATCCATAATGGCAATGCAAGCAGTATCAAGTCTCCACATTACACTTAATCTAGGTCACCTCAAGGACTTCATGTTTCAAACTAAAATCATCAAACAAATTACAAACACCTCACCTCGCATAAGATCATGTCCTCTTCAGCTGACCAACCACCTTTCTTCCCCTCTGAATTTAAGTATGTGTACCACCTGCAGTTTCATTCAAGTAAAATAGTTTAAACTAGAAGCATCGGGGGTCCCTGAGGCACGACTCGGTGGCAAGGGGAAGTGATCTGTGGACAGTCCCCCAGGGGTTCACTTCCTGGTAAGGCCTTGTTCCCAAAAGAAAGTGATAAAATCATTGGCCTTAGTTTGCATTTAACCCTCAAAGTTACAATTTATATGTACACATTAAAACTTCTACTAATTTGCTCTATTTCCTACCTCAAACAGTAATTTGATGGGATGAAGTTGAAAAGAATATGGCCTCCCAAAAAAAAGTTTTATTATACTTACAAGGAATTTATATGCTAAAGCCCTAATCAGGAAAAAAATATCTTTTTTTTCCTCCTCAAATTTTAAGAAACATACCTTCTTCTACACTGCCTGCTGGTCTTATCTTTGAATCTAGCTGCAATACTCGTCCAACTGAATGCAAAACAACTAAGAAACACATCAAAACCCATAAAAAAGATCCTTTTCCTACCAAATATTACTGTTTAATCCAACAAAATTAATCAAAAAAAGAGAGCATCGAGAACAAAATTAATCAAAAAAAGAGAGCATCGAGAACTGACTTGTCCGTTCCATTGGCAGAGACTTGCTCTCGAAGCAGCTCATCCTCCTGCAAAAAGAATATTAAAAACTAACATTTCAGCAGGAAATAATCAGTGTAAAGAAAAATTCGGATATAATTCGGTAAAAAAAGAACACCTCCGGAGTCCAAGAGACGATGTGGCGATCTTTCTTCACCGGCGGCGGCGGTGGCGGAGGAGCTTTCGCTGCTGCTTTATCAGGTTCGGATCTCATCTCAGCTGCCGGCGCTCCGACCTCCGCATGCTTCGCTATCGGATCCGGTCACGAATCGGGAGAGGAGAATTTCGGCAGAGGAGAGACAGGAGAGATTTCCGCAGAGGAGAAATTGGGGGGCGGAGAATTTATTAGGTTTTTTTTTTTTTTTTGGTGAGCGCGAAATGGCCGGAGTTTGAAAATGGAGGTGAAGTGACCACCGGTGAGCTTAACCGGGACGTGACGTTCTCCGTGACCGGACTTTTACTGCGGCTGAAGAGCAATAAATAACTTCCATTTGATCAATTATTGTTTTATTGTTTTTCTTTGCTTCGCCACCAGAAGGTGGTGACAGTTTTTATTGTTACCCGCTCCGGCTCGATGGTGTCGTCAGTGACCGTTAGGTTACCACCGCCGTTCTGTTGTGGGTGGATTGGACCCGAGTGGTACAGATTTTGAGGGGAAGTGCTGGTGGGCCCACTGGGGGCGTGCGGCAAGGGAAAGTCGGCGGTCATCTGACTATTCCTTTTGAAAAGTGGAGAAAAGAAAGTTAAAAAAAAAAAAAAATTCCTAGGTCCCACTTCCACCAGCCTAATAATAATAACAATTTTTTTTTAGTGTGTTTCGCCTTGTAGTGGAACTATAATTAAAAAAAATTCAGCTTTATAATTTTATTTGCTTCAGTCACCTGCGATCATGCGTCAAGTGTTAAAGCGTTCATCAACGATAAAAGACGAAAATGTCCGTAATAATCGCTTCAAAAAAACAGATCACTTTGAAAATGTCTGATTTCTGAGGACTTTGACTATAATCGTAGTGCTTAGAAAATGATCACCGTATAGAGGACTGTCACTGCAGTCCTCACAAAAATGCTTTATTTCTGAGGACTACGTCTATGATCACAGTCTTCACAAAATAATCGCAATTATATTTCTGAGGATTGCGATCATGATCGCAGTCCTCATAAAATGCACTATTTATGAGGATTGTGATCATGGTCGCAATCCTCATTAAAATGTCATATTTCTGAGTTTTTATATGATTGCAATCATGATTGTAGTACTCTTTATTAGGACTGTGACATGATCGCATTATTCACAAAAATGTCCTATATTTGAATCTTTTCGCAATCTTAAAAGAGGACTGCGACCATGCCCTATTTTCAAAGTTTTGTGAGGACTGCGATCATGATGACAATCCTCATAAAATGCCTTATTTCCGAGTAGTCCTCACAGAACTCATCGCGAGCACGAACAAAACAAGATCTGCAAAAAAGTCGATCTCAAAAAAAAAAAATATTTCAAGGGCTCCACATCAAACCCTGGAGGGGGCTCTCCGCCCCTCTTCCAACACCTATGGCGACCTCACCGTACAGGTCGACTCGCGAATTACTTTACGTCAGATTTAAAGTCGAGAGGTGAGTAACGTTAGGTGCAATAAGAAAAGGTAAAATAGAAAATGAAAATATATAAACAAGTGGTCATTAGGAGTAATCAATTTTTGCTAACGTGAACGAGATTATAACGAATCAATGTATGACGCAAAGTTTTTTTCTAATTACAAAACAAAATAGATAGCTGCAACAAAATATTCTTTTTTTTTCTTCAGAAAATGCAACTAACTCTCGTGGACATACACAGCACTTTCGGGACAAAAATGCTATTTGGCTCCCATGTTAGCTCCCGCTCTGGCTCCCGCGCTGATGTGGCATGCCACATGGCATGACACATAAGCTCCAATCTTAACTTAAAAATTTAAATTTCCCTCCAATTTCAAAATTTGAATTTCCCTCTCAGTCTAAAAAATTAAATTCCCTCCCAGCCCAATTAACAAAACGAAGATAGATCCCTCTCTCTCTCTCAGTCTAAATCTCTCTCTCTCTAGTGCAGATCCGAGCGCCGCCTCTCGCCATTCATCGTCTCATCGCCGCGCGTCACCATCTGCCCCCCTCTCTCTCTCAGCCGCCCGTCGCGCGTCGCCCATCGACGAATGCGCCTGCGCTCTCTCTACAGATTTTTTATATATTGTTTAATGTATCATGTATTATTTAATGTATACACATAAATATTGTTTCTATACAAGAGTTTTCAGATCAATTATTATAAAATTTTCACATATTTCTGTTTATTTGCTTATTTATCCATGTATCTCAGTTATAATCAGAAGCTTGCAATTACATTTTTTAGCATTATTCTTCCATGAATAATTGTTTTGAGTTCTTGAAGATTGCTAAGGAAACGTGTGTGTGCTATCTGACCTTTAGAAGAGGGAAACATCAAACATATCGTATATCAAAAGTTGAACTCATTTCTTTGAACTGTAGTACTAATCATCAACTGAAAAAAAGTTGCTAATAAAGTGGATGAAGCCAAACATCAATAGAAAAAGAATCAATAGAGCTGACCCTTCAACAGAAAATGAATACAAGTAGTTGAATCGTTGCAAGCATGAATACAAAAATAGAATATGAATACAAGAAGAATCATCACAAAATATTGTTTGCATCCATCCATAATTACATGAATACATGACTCTCAAATGAGTCAACGTTCTATAATATTGAAACATAATAAAATAATCATTAAACTATGCATGTGAGATGCTAAAATCATATATATTTTCAGTATAATTAGGACTGCGACCATGGTAGCAGTCTTCAGAAAAAGACTGCGACCTTGATAGCAGTCCTTAGAAAAAACTGCGACCGTGGTAGCAGTTCTCAGGAAAACACTGCGACTTAATCACAGTTCTTATAAAAAATTGCGACCATGGTAGCAGTCTTCAGAAAAAGACTGCGACCTTGGTAGCAGTCCTTAGAAAAGACTGCAACCGTGATAGCAGTTCTCAGAAAAACACTGCGACTTAATCACAGTCCTCAGAAAAAGACTGCGACTATGGTAGCAGTCCTCAGAAAAAGACTGCGACCTTGGTAGCAGTCCTTAGAAAAGACTGCGACCTTCATAACAGTCCTCATAAAAACTACAAATAAGTGAAACATGTCGGTTCGCAATGTTTTTATGAGAACTGCTACCACGGTCGCAGTCTTTTTCTGAGGACTGCTACCATGGTCGCAGTTTTTTTATAAGGACTGTGATTAAGTCGCAGTGTTTTATGAGAACTGCTACCACGGTCGCAGTCTTTTCTAAGGACTGCTACCAAGTCGCAGTCTTTTTCTGAGGACTGCTATCATAGTCGCAGTTTTTTTATGAGGACTGTGATTAAGTCGCAGTGTTTTTATGAGAACTGCTACCACGGTTACCACGGTCGCAATCTTTTCTAAGAACTGCGACCAAGGTCGCAGTCTTTTTCTGAAGACTGCTACCAAGGTCGCAGTATTTTTTCTGAGGACTGTTACCATGATCGCAGTTTTTTATGAGGACTGTGATTAAATCGCAGTGTTTTTATGAGAACTGCTACCACGGTCGCAGTCTTTTCTAAGGACTGCGACCAAGGTCGCAGTCTTTTTCTGAGGACTGCTACTAAGGTCGCAGTTTTTTATGAGGACTGCTACCATGGTCACAGTCCTAATTACACTGAAAATATATATGATTTTAGCATCTCACATGCATAGTTTAATGATTATTTTCTTATGTTTCAATATTATAGAACTTTGACTCATTTGAGAGTCGTGTATTCATGTAATTATGGATGGATGCAAACAATATTTTGTGATGATTCTGCTTGTATTCATGTTCTATTTTTGTATTCATGCTTGCAACTATTCAACTACTTGTATTCATGTAATTATGGATGGATGCAAACAATATTTTGTGATGATTCTGCTTGTATTCATGTTCTATTTTTGTATTCATGTTTGCAACTATTCAACTACTTGTATTCATTTTCTGTTGAAGGGTCAGCTCTATTGATTCTTGTTCTATTGATGTTTGGCTTCATCGACTTTATTAGCAACTTTTTTCTAGTTGATGATTTACTACTGCAGTTCAAAGAAATGAGTTCAACTTTTGATATACGATATGTTTGATGTTTCCCCCTCCTAAAGGTCAGACAGCACACACACGTTTCCTTAGCAATCTTCAAGAACTCAAAATAATTATTCATGGAAGAATAATGCTAAAAAATGTAATTGCAAGTTTCTGATTATAACTGAGATATATGGATAAATAAGCAAATAAACAGAAATATGTGAAAATTTTATAATCATTGATCTGAAAACTCTTGTACAGAAACAATATCTATGGTGTATACATTAAATAATACATGATACATTAAACAATACATAAAAAATCTGTAGAGAGAGCGCAGGCGCATTCGTCGATGGGCGACGCGCGACGGCGGCTGAGAGAGAGGGGGGCAGATGGCGACGCGCGGCGACGAGACGATGAACGGCGAGAGGCGACGCTCGGATCTGCACTAGAGAGAGAGATTTAGACTGAGAGAGAGAGAGAGAGAGAGGGATCTATTTTCGTTTTGTTAATTGGGGCTGGGAGGGAATTTAATTTTTGGGCTGAGAGGGAAATTCAAAATTTGAAATTGGGGGGAAATTTAAATTTTTGGGTTAAGATTGGAGCTTATGTGTCATGCCATGTGGCATGCCACATCAGCGCGGGAGCCAGAGCGGGAGCTAACATGGGAGCCAAATAGCATTTTTGCTTTCGGGAATGTACTGTCACTCTTTAAAAAATCATAAATAAATAAATAAATAATTGCCTAATGTCTGGTTGTGCACAACTATCCCGAGTATCGTCCAATCAAGAAACAAGGTTTGCTAGTTTGATTAGGGTTGTCTAAACACATGCTTTTAATCTGTACTTGAGTTTTTTTTGCAAGAGATGATTTTTTATTGTAATTGAGAATTTTTTATGAAAACACAATATTATTTTTTTTTTTCTTGAGAAAATGTCGTCGTCCAGTTTTGAATCTGATACGTTCCATTCTCAACCTCCTTTACTAGTGTTCTAATATATCACAGATACGGTTTTAGAAAGGGAAAAAAAAAAGGAGAGCTGTTAATCCAACGGCTCTCGTCTTACCGATTTGTGATTTGATTTCTTTCTTGTTTGCTGAAGGTGGCCTTTCACTAACGGTTAGAAGACGATCTTTTATTGATAGAGATGGAGTCTCAAAGATGAAAATATGTTGATAATAAGTAATAAACGGAGTGGATAGGAGATATTTGTCTTCGATCTTTTATTGATAGAGAGAGTCTTGAAGATGAAAGTATTTCGTTAATAAGTAATAAACGTGGTAGACAGGAAATATTTGTCTTCTTTGAATGTGTTTTCTATTTTATTGAGAGAGAATCTAAGTTCTATATATTTGAGATAGGAGACAATTCTTTTTCAGAGATGAAAGTACAATATTAGAGTTGTCTCTCTTTATTTCAGGGAAAATGGACTGAAAAGAGACTATTATTTTTTGAATTTGTGAGCCTCGTGCATCTTTTTGTGCACTGTGTTTGATTGGCAAAAGAAATAGAGGGGCTGGGAAATAGGCTTTGGGTCTGTCAAACTTGAAAAAACTGATGGCCTCTCTCTATTTGTAGGCCCCACAAAATATTTGAGCCTTACTAAAGGACCTGTCTGTTTGAAAATGAGCATGTTTGGCAATTTGAGCCCAAAAAATACTGTTGTTGTCAAGTTAGATTTTTTCTCTATAGCGTGTTTGGTTGCAAGGAAGTGGGCGGAAGTAAGGAAGTGGGGAAGTATAATTGCTCACTTCTCTATCTATCCAAAAATCGGAAAAGGAAATAAGAAAATCCTTTTTTCTTTTCTTTTTTCTCTTTTACACAACCATTTCCTCACTTCCAGAGTCTACAGTTAATTTTGTGGTCATGTAAATCTCATTTGTAATAAGTTGTAGCACAAAACAGTTAATTTTTTGATCATGTGAATCTCACTTGCATTCTAATTATAATCCATTTTTTAATTTTTTTAATTAATTTTTATTTTAATATTATTTTGCGGTCAACTTTGTGATCAATTTTTTCACTTTCACTTTCACATTACCATCCAAACACCGAAAGAGACTTAACATTTTTCAAACCACACTTCCTAACAACATCCAAATACCGAAAAACTTACTAACCAATTCTCAAGTTTTAAAGGGAACTATTACCAAACAGGTCCTAAGATTTCTGATCTTGTCAGAATTTCAAATTTCACTTTTTTTTTTCCAAACAGGCCCTAATGGGATCACTTGCGGTGGAAATAATGTCTTCTTCTGACACTGGGGCCAGATTTTTAAGTAGATTTCCAGTGCGAACTGCTGCTGCACAGAAAGTAGCAGCAGCAACAGCCAACAGATAAAAAGCAAGCGGCCAGTTCCAAGGACCAGCAGCCAACCTGCAGTCCTCTGGGAATCCAAAGCTTGAATGCATCTCAGCATAGCTCTCAGTCTCACTTCTCACTGAATTCGGATCCAGACCAAACACAACGACGATAACTTCTCTAATCTCAACAAATAGGCTGATATATCTCTCAACATCACCATTCATTAAAAAAAAAATGTTCATCTCCGTCTCTATCATCACCAACACCACCCACAATGAGAGGGAAGTCTTTTCCGACTTAGTTGTTCGGTTTTGGTTGACATCAAGCAGCAGCAGGAAAAGGACCCAAATTCAAACATTCAAAATTTAAATCTTCGCAGACCGTTGCTCCCACGTTTCAATCTCTGTCTTTGTCTTCTTGAAATACTGCAACTCATCGTGCTAAAATTTGAACTTAATGCTCGTTAGCAATGACTGCATTTGTACCTGAGAAGCATTGCGGGAATTCATATAAATATCAAACTTCATGCATGCAGTAGATTTATATCATGAACGATTTTGGGTCTTTGGTTTCTACAACCTAACACATTATCATGGTTTCCAAAATTAACAAAAACATAGTTTATTTTGACATATTAGTTAAAAAAAAAAAACGAAGTTTTGTAGAGTGTGATGAAGCAAGAAAGGAGCTTTTAAGAAGGCTGTTTATGCCAAGAAAGAAAAAAGGGTCCTATTCTTGAACTTCAAGAAAGTTAAAATAGCACTATGCAAGGAATGACACCAAGCATTCTTTTCCAAAAGAAAACACAATGCAAGAAAGAGTTTTTTTTTTCAAAAAGAAGAAAAAGGGACAAGGTGCATTTTTAAGTGAAGCAAAGCTTGAGAAAAGCCAAATGAAAGAGACATCAGTGCCTTCTCTTCAATTTCTCCCCTCCCCCTTTAACCTTTAGCAGTGAAAAGCTTGTTCTTTATGGCAACACAAGGAAGATGCTCCAAATAGTACATGAGAATTATCTTGAGGTTCTGCAACAAGAAAGAATCGGAGGAGATAGCATCCCACATCATGGGCTGGTGGTGATGCATGACTATGAGATTCCTTGCGTGGGATCTAATTTTGAAAACTGAGCCAACTTTAAAGCAAGCATCTTTCCCCTTTTCTTTCCACAGGCAACCCTCCTGCAGAAGAAATCAAACGGAATTGGAATCCTATGCTTCTGCATTCCATCTATCATAATTCCTTTGAGATTGAAGAAGTAGCCGAAGATTTGAAGACACAGGCACAAGTGTTCCACCGATGTGTTGGACAAGGCAGTTGTCCAAAATCTAGGTACGAGAAATATGGCTTCACATGCAAACTCTTCCAAACATATGTATAGTTGATTAAGAATTGTGTGGTAGGTTATTATTCATATATAAAAAGAACCTAATTTTAGTAACAATTGTTAGTCTTGACAATTCAATTCAAGGTAAGATCAACCGGTCTAATCGGTCAGGTCGGTGAAAATCATGTGGGAGTTTCTTAATTACAGAACTACATTTCAAATCCTTTTCTTAGACTGGTATGTAGTTGGTCTCGTATTATTAATAAATCAGTAAGATAAATAATTCAACAATAATTTATCTAACAATAATATTTATTAAAACAAAATATTCTAGCATGAATACTTTATTCAGCATAAACCCTGCAATAAGAACTCTAGTTCAAATAGACAGAGAATATATTGGAATTCAATAATTTCACAATCGATATTTATACAAGATAAATATTTATTAACAATAATTCGTACAAAACTGATCATTAGTATAGAGTAACTGAATAATAACCAGATTTTGGAGTGAGGTTCGCGTAAAGCGAATCTCCAGAAAACAATTACGTCCCCCGCTACGCTGCATGCGAGATAATGAACGCTAGTCTCCCAAGATACAACACTCCTGTTGGATTCTGCTTAACAGGAATCAATCTGACAACTAATCAAGATCACTGAGATATCAACAATCTAATTGGCCAGGTCGGCAAATATCAGGTGGGAGATTTGCCGTTCAATAGAATGTTCCTTAATTTAAGAACCACCTTTCAATTTCCTTCCTTGGTTAAACACCAATTAGACTGAATCTAAGTCAGTCTCGATATACTGAATATCAGTATATCCCCTGTATAAAGAATTTAATTCACTTATACAGTATTTGGAGTGAGGTACGCTTAGATCGAATCTCCTTAAGACAATTACGTCTCCCGCACCGGTGCTAACGGGATAATGGACGCTGGTCTCCCAAGATACAACACTCCTTCACGGTATTTGGATAGCACTACCAAATCACCGTACGGTTGAACCGTAGTCAACCAGTACCTTCACAGGATCGTTAAAGCAGCGGGACAAGGACAAATTTCGAATGAATATTTGCCTTTACTTTGGAGTAGCACCCACTGTTGAGGACGAAGGAAGGTTGAAGAATATTCTTCTTCAGAAGTACCAGATTCAGACAACAATTCTATAAAAGAATCTGTTGAATTTTCTGATCCCTCTTTCAGAACGAATTTTACAGAATCTCCTTTGGAAGTCGCTTCGGAAACCGAGTTACGGATTTTCCACTTCTCGCTGGAAGTCGTTTCAGAACTCCACTGCCAGTTCAGAATTTGCTTTAGAATTCTGAGAGATAGAGAGAGATTGTTGTTGGTGTGTCTGAGAAAGGGAAACCGGAGCGCTATTTATAGCGCTCTGGGAGGGGCATTCTCGTCCGCTAAATCCCAACAGTTGCAGCGGTTCGGACAGAACCGTCGCAACTGTTCGGTCCAAACCGCCCAACCGCACAGACGGTTTTCAGACATCCGTTAGCAGGCGGTTCGGAGCCGTTCGCAGACATCCGTTGGCGGGCGGTTCGGATCCGTTCGCAGACATCCGTTGGCGGGCGATTCGGATCCGGAGCGGAGCGGGTTTGGTTCGGGTAGCGGAGCAACCCATACCCTTGAGACCCGATTCGAAAAGAACCAGGCCAGGTAGGGAACCCGAACCCAGACCCAGACCCAGACCCAGACCCAGACCGGCACCAGCGCCGGCACCGGCACCGGCGCCAGCGCCGGCGCCGGCCGGCCGCCAGCCAGCGGCGGCGCGCGCGCGCATGCACGCATGTGCGAGCATAGTTCCCTCCTTTTCGCGCGCGCGAAAACTCCAAGTACCCAAAGGGCACGCCCTTTGTTCTCAATTTTCTCTATTTATACACCACAAACTTCCATCCCATGGCCAATGTGGGACTAAATGCTTTTGGTACCTTTAGTCCCATTTTGGTTTTGAATTAGGCAATCTTTAGACTTGAATATCTCATTCATTCGAAGTCGGAATTGAACATGTGAATATACCATGTTCATTCCCAATGGAAGGAGAACACACTCCAACCATCATCCAATTGATTCGATCAACGGATCTTGCCATAATTCAGCTCAAAGATTCGCTTTTATATTCTTCAATTCCAACAATCCCCCACAATGAATAGAGATTCAAGGAAATGACACACAAAGAAACTGACTCTATTGTGAAAGGTACTTTAGAAAAAAACTGCATTAGGATAGGTGAACTAGGTCTTGAACCTTCCATAGCGAAAGCTTTATCGGACTTACTGGCTAATCAGTGAACTAGGTCTTGAACTGTTAGCCGTTAGTGTAAGCCAAGTCAACAAGCCTCACACAGTGACTTTCCAAATCAACTTTGGTTCTCGGTTGTGTCCGTTTTGGCCTTGAACATTCTTGGTTTCAGAGAGTATCTTTAGGGAATAACAGCCTCCATAGAAATTCCCAAAGAGCCGACCCAACTCTATACTCACATAGGTGATCGTCCTATTAAGAGTAGTCTACTCTACTCCACTTGTTTAGTAACAAGATATAGGCATTATTAAAAGCATTAAGCTTATCCTTAATCCACTTGTAGAAAAGCACTTATGTGCACCTTAGGAATGGATTGGAGTCAAGCTCCCAAGTGCTTACTTGTTGAGTCAATCATAACTAATTTTTCCTCTTGAACTTAGTCCGTGGGATCTCCAGTCGCTAAGTGAGGTTTCCATTAAGCTGACTCGGTAAGGTTAGGCTTTTAGACCCATTCCCCTCGATGCGCAGTTTATACGCTCTCCACTTAAACCTTTAGTAAGCGGATCCGCTAAATTATCCTTTGACGATACAAAGTCAATAGAGATAATTCCATTTGAGAGCAACTGCTTCACGGTATTATGTCTACGACGAATATGTCTAGACTTACTGTTGTATATAACATTTTGTGCCCTAGATATAGCTGCTTGATTATCGCAGTGTATACATATAGCGGGCACTGGCTTTTGCCATAATGGTATATCTTTCAAGAATTGTCGAAGCCATTCTGCTTCTTCTCCAGCCTTATGTAAGGCTATGAATTCCGATTCCATAGTGGAACGGGTAATACATGTTTGCTTAGAAGATTTTCATGATACCGCTGCTCCTGCTAGAGTAAATACGTATCCGCTAGTTGATTTTGATTCCTCAGAATCTGCAATCCAATTAGCATCACTGTATCCTTCAAGTACAGGTGGATACTGTCCATATCTCAAGGCATATTCCTTGGTATGTGATACGTAACCCAATACTCGTAGTAGAGCGGTCCAATATTGATCACTAGGATTACTAGTGTATCTACTTAACTTGCTTACAGCGTAAGCAATATCGGGTCTAGTGCAATTCATCAAATACATTAGACTTCCGATAATCTGAGAATACTCCAACTGGCGTATTCCAGTTCCTGTATTCTTATGAAGGTGGACGTGTGGGAGAAAAGGATTTTTATTCTCCTTTATCTCATGATCCTTGAATCTTTCTATCATCTTATCCACGTAGTGAGATTGAGATAGACTGATTCCATCTGGTGTTCTGGTGATTTTAATTCCTAAAATTACATCAGCAACCCCCAGATCCTTTATGTCAAAACTGTTGGATAACATTCTTTTAGTGGACTTAATAATTTCAATATTAGTCCCAAGTATCAACATGTCGTTTACATAAAGACAAACAATGATACACGCATTTCTAACTGTTTTTGTGTAAACACACTTATGCATTCATTGATAGTGAATCCATCTTTGATCATGACACTATCAAATTTCTCATGCCATTGTTTAGGAGCCTGCTTTAAACCGTATAAGGATTTTACCAATTTACACACCTTGTGTTCTTGGCCCTTGACTATAATCTTTCAGGTTGCTCCATATATATCTCTTCATTTAATTCACCATTTAAGAATGCAGTCTTGACATCCATTTGATGGATATCTAAGTTATGCAATACTGCAATTGCAATCAACATCTGAATGGACGTTATTCTTGTTACTGGTGAATAAGTATCGAAGTAGTCAAGTCCTTCTTTTTGTCGATAACCCTTGGCTACTAATCTAGCCTTGTACTTATCGATAGATCTATCGGGTTTTAATTTTCGTTTGAAAATTCACTTACACCCAATTGGTTTACTGCCAGGAGGCAAGTTTACTAATTCCCAAGTATGATTACTTAGTATGGATTCTATTTCGCTATTTATAACTTCTTTTCACATTTGTGCTTCTGGGGTTGACATAGTCTCGTTAAATGTTTGAGGCTCGCTTTCAATAGCGTATGCTATGAAATCTGGACCAAAAGATTTTGAGATTCTAGATCTCTGACTTCTTCTTGGTTTAGTTTCCGCATTAACAATTGGTTCCTCGGGGCTTTCTTCCCTGAACGCCATCTCGTGTGTTCTTTTCCCAGAAGTCTCATCTGTTTCCCGTTTGTATGGAAAGATATCTTCAAAGAATACAGCATCTCTAGATTCGATAATCATGTTTACATGAATATCTGGTATTTCTGATTTATGAACCAGAAATCTGTAGGCACTACTATTTAAGGTATAGCCTATGAATATGCAGTCCATAGTTTTTGCTCCCAACTTAGTCTTTTTAGGTAATGGTGCCAGCACCTTTGCAAGGCACCCCCACATTTTGAGGTAATGGTAGGAAGGTGTCCTTCCATGCCATAACTCAAATGGTATAAGACCAAGTTTCTTGTGGGGTACTCTATTTAGAATATAATTTGCAGTTAATAGAGCTTCCCCCCACAAGTTCTGCGAAGCTCCAGAACTTACGAGCATGAAATTTACCATCTCCTTCAAAGTTCTGTTCTTCCGTTCAGCAATTCCATTTTGCTGAGGAGTGTATGGTGCTGTAGTTTGATGGATTATACCAAAATTAGCACATAACTCACTAAAATCATTTGATTCATATTCTCCGCCTCTATCGGATTTTAGAATCTTGATTTTCTTGTTGAGTTGATTCTCAACTTCGGCTTTATATGTTATAAACATATTTATTGCCTCATCCTTACTATTTAAAAGATACACATAATAGTATCTTGTACAGTCATCAATAAAAGTAATGAAATACTTTTTACCGCCTCTAATTGGCATAAACTTCAAATCACACAGATCACTATGAATTAACCCTAAAGATTTTGTATTTCGATCAATTGAGTGAAATGAATTTTTCGCCAACTTGGCCTCAACACAAATCTCACATTTGTGAATTTCTTCCAAGTTGAGTTTAGGAATATATCCCAGATTAGATAAGTTCTTTAATGACTTGTAATTTACATGCCCTAATCTAGCATGCCACAAAATAGGAGACTCAAGCAAATAAACAGAAGATTTTCCTTTATTTATAAGCTTCGGGTACAAATACACAGACTTTTTATCTACCACTGCAACATTGATTTTAAAAAGTCCATCAACAAGATAACCCTTTCCCACATACATCCCTCCCTTAGTAAGTACAAATTTATCGGATTCAAATACCATTCTAAATCCTTTCTTACTAAGTATTGATCCGGAGATCAAATTCTTGCGGATGTCTGGAACATGAAGCACATCGTTAAGAGTAAGCTCTTTCTCCGATGTCCACTTCAGGATGACCTTACCCTTTCCTTCAACCTTTGAGGCGGCTGAATTACCCATGAAAAGTTGCTCATCTTTCTCTAGTCTTTGATATTCAGAGAATAATAACTTCTCAGAGCAGATGTGTCGGGTAGCTCCAGTGTCTACCCACCAATCCTTATTATTGGTTGTCAGATTCACTTCTGACACTACAGCTGAAAGGCTTGGCGATTCATGGTTGGTCAAGTTTGCCTGTGGATGGCTCTTCTTGTTCTTCTTGAGACGGCTGCGACATTCATTCGCCTTATGCCCCTCTTTGTTGCAGATGTAGCAGGTTCCTTTGAAGCGCATGTTCTTGCCTTCTTGGGCCTTGCCTTTGTACCCCTGGGAAGTCTTCTTCCGCTTTAAGCCTTTGGAAGTAGACGCTTTCCCCTTTGAGTTTTCGATCACATTGGCTTTTGCTTCGTAGGAGTTCTTGCTGCTCCTTTTCTCGGACTTGCGGTTGTCCTCCTCGATACGAAGCCTCACAATGAGATCTTCCAACTTTAGCTCCTTTCGCTTATGCTTCAGGTAGTTCTTGAAATCTCTTCACGCAGGTGGGAGTTTCTCCACGATAGTTGCAACCTGAAAAGTTTCAGGAAGAATCATACCTTCGGCTTCTATCTCGTGCAAGATAAGTTGGAACTCTTGCACCTGACTGATTACAGTCTTGCTATCCACCATTTTGTACTCCAGAAATCGTCCTACGACGAACTTCTTGGTACCAGCATCCTCAGTCTTGTACTTCTTGTCAAGACTGGCCCATAACTTCTTTGCCGTTGTGATGGGACTGTAGACATTGTAAAGAGAGTCATCCAGTCCATTTAAAACATAATTTCGGCAAAGGAAGTCACCTTGTGTCCAAGCATCGACTGCAAGGACTGAGTCCCGATCAGTTCCGGGTTTTGGTGGATCTTCCTGCAGGAATTTGGCCAGATGAAGAGTGGTCAAGTAGAAGAGCATCTTCTATTGCTACCTCTTGAATTCTGTGCCGTCAAACTTTCCTGGCTTCTCCGGCTTCGGGTTAGGAAGTGGAGTAGGCATCAAAGCTTGGAGCTGCATGTTCGGTGCCTTACTTGTACTATCTTGATTAGTCTCAGACATTTTCTGCAAGTTCAAGCAGAACAGAAGTAAGAAACTTTAATACGTAATTGTCTTAAGATTGTTGGATTCTGCTTAACAGGAATCAATTTGACAACTAATCAAGATCACTGAGATATCAACAATCTAATTGGCCAGGTCGGCAAATATCAGGTGGGAGGTTTTCCGTTCAATAGAACGTTCCTTAATTTAAGAACCACCTTTCAATTTCCTTTCTTGGTTAAACACCAATTAGACTGAATCTAAGTCAGTCTCGATATACTGAATATCAGTATATCCCCTGTATAAAGAATTTAATTCACTTATACAGTATTTGGAGTGAGGTACGCTTAGAGCGAATCTCCTTAAGACAAATACGTCCCCCGCACCGGTGCTAACGGGATAATAGACGTTGGTCTCCCAAGATACAACACTCCTTCACGGTATTTGGATAGCACTACCAAATCACCGTACGGTTGAACCGTAATCAACCAGTACCTTCACAGGATCGTTGAAACAGCGGGACAAGGACAAATTTCGAATGAATATTTGCCTTTACTTTGGAGTAGCACCCACTGTTGAGGACGAAGGAAGGTTGAAGAATATTCTTCTTCAGAAGTACCAGATTCAGACAATAATTCTATAAAAGAATCTGTTGAATTTTCTGATCCCTCTTTTAGAACGAATTTTGCAGAATCTCCTTTGGAAGTCGCTTCGGAAACCGAGTTACGGATTTCCCACTTCTCGCTGGAAGTCGCTTCAGAACTCCACTGCCAGTTCAGAATTTGCTTTAGAATTCTGAGAGATAGAGAGAGAGAGATTGTTGTTGGTGTGTCTGAGAAAGGAAAACCGGAGCGCTATTTATAGCGCTCCGGGAGGGGCATTCTCGTCCGCTAAATCCCAACAGTTGCAGTGGTTCGGACAGAACCGTCGCAACTGTTCGGTCCAAACCGCCCAACCGCACAACGGTCCAACTGCCCAACCGCACAGACGGTTTTCAGACATCCGTTGGCGGGCGGTTCGGATCCGTTCACAGACATCCGTTGGCGGGCGGTTCGGATCCGGGGCGGAGCGGGTTTGGTTCGGGTAGCGGAGCAACCCATACCCTTGAGACTCGATTCAAAAAGAACCAGGCCAGGTAGGGAACCCGAACCCAGACCCGAGCCCGGCCCGGCACCGGCCAGCCGGCCGGCCGCCGCCAGCGGCGGCACGCGTATGCACGCATGTGCGAGCATAGTTCCCTCCTTTTCGCGCGCGAAAACTCCAAGTACCCAAAGGGCACGCCCTTTGTTCTCAATTTTCTCTATTTATACACCACAAACTTCCATCCCATGGCCAATGTGGGACTAAATGTATTTAGCTACCTTTAGTCCCATTTTGGCTTTGAATTAGGCAATCTTTAGACTTGAATATCTCATTCATTCGAAGTCAGAATTGAACATGGGAATATACCACGTTCATCCCCAATGGAAGGAGAACACACTCCAACCATCATCCAATTGATTCGATCAACGGATCTTGCCATAATTCAGCTCAAAGATTCGCTTTTATATTCTTCAATTCCAACAACTCCTTCACGTGTTTTGCGCAACACTTTGCAAAACCACGTACAATCGAACCAAAGTTGATCCATACCTTCTATTTGACTGAAAGTAGGAAGAAGAACACACTGACCAAAATCAGATTTCAAACACAATTCTAAAATCTGAACAATACTTTAAAGAATTCTCTTAAAAGAACTAAATTATTCATTGTAGTTGATTGAGTTTTGAAATTTTCTATTGTGAGTAATTGTTTTTTTCATTGGAGTGAAATCTGCACTTTATATAGGATTCATAGGAAACCTTTCGATTGTAATGGGTGCAACCCTTCCGATCAGACACATCTATTCGGTTGGAACGGGCACATCCATTCACCGAAAGACACATCCGTTCGGTTGTAACTAGTTGTCCCCGAACAGACGCATCCATTCGGTCGGAACGGGCGCAACCGTTTCGAATAGACACATATATTCCTATACCACTTCCAATTGAGACTAAAGAATTCTTTCTCTTTTTGGTTCTATTTAGCTATTGTATTAGGTCAACTTCTAACTTGAATCTCATTCATTCGAAAACAGAATTGAACATGTGAATATACCACATTCATCCCCAATGGAAGGAGAACACATTCCAACTATCTCCCTTGCATTCTGAGCAACGTGTCACGCCTAAATTTCAACTCAAGTTTTCTCAAAAATCCACGTGGTTTAATTCTAAGTTTTCAACAATCCTCCATAATGAATGAAGATTTAAGAAATTATACACACTATGAGATTGACTCTATAACGAAAGACACTTTAGAAAAGTAACTGCATCAGGATAGCGAAATAGGTCTTGAACCTTCCGTAGTGAAAACTTTATCGGACTTACTGCCCAATCAGTGAACTATATCTTGAACTGTCAGCTGTTTGTGTAAACCAAGTTAACAGACCTCACACAGTAACTTTTCAAAATCAACTTTGGTTCTCGGTTGTGTCCATTTCGGTCCTGAACATTCTTGATTTAGAGATTGTGTTTAGAGAATCTCAACTCCACAGAGACTCCCAAAGAGCCAGCCCAACTCTACACTCACATAAGGGATCATCCTATTAAGAGTAGTCTACTCTACTCCACTTATTTTGATAACAAGTTATAGGCATCATTAAAAGCATTAAGCTTATCCTAGAATCTAAATGTAAAAAATATTTGGGTGCACCATACGAAATGGGTTAGAGTTAAGCTCCTAAGTGATTACTCACAAAGTCAGTCATCACTAGTTTTTTCTTTTTGAACTTAGTCAATGGGATCTCCAGTAGCTAAATGAGGTTTTCATTAAGCTGACTCGTTATGGTTAGGTTTTTTAGTGTCATTCCCTTCGATGAACATTTATACGCTCACCACTCAAACCTTTAGTTAACGAATCCGCTAAGTTATCTTTTAACGCCACAAAGTTAATAGAGATAACTCCATTTGAGAGCAACTGCTTAACGGTATTATGTCTATGACGGATGTATTTGGACTTACAGTTATACACAAAATTTTGTAGCCCAGATATCACTGCTTGATTATCACAGTCAATGTGTATGGCGGGAACTAGCTTAGGCCATAAACGCATATCCTGCAGAAACTGTCGAAACCATTCTACTTCTCTAACCTTATCCAAGACAATAAATTTCAATTCCATAGTGGAACAGATTATGCATGTTTGTTTGAAGAATTTTCAAGATCCGGTCACGCCTCCAAGAGTAAAGATGTATATGCTAGCTGATTTCGATTCCTCAAAATAAACATTCCAATTTGCATCACTATACCCTTCAAGTACATGTTGATACTTTTCATATCTTAAGGCATACTCTTTGATATTTTTCAAGTAGCTCACTACTCATAGTAGAGCAGTCCAATGGTCGTCACTAGGATTGCTAGCATACTTGCTCAATTTGCTTATGGCATAAGCTATATCGGGTCTAATACAATTCATTAAATACAGTAGACTTCTGATGATTTGAGAATACTCCAACTGTCATTTTTCAGTTCTTGTAGTCTTGCGAAGGTGGATGAGTGAGAGAAAATAATTTGTATTCTCTTTCATTTCATGTTCCTTTAATCTTTCTATCATCTTATCCGAGTACTGTGACTGAGATTGGCTGATTTCATCTGGTGTTCTAGAAATTTTTATTTCTAAATCACATCAGCAACACCCAGATCTTTTATGTCAAAATTATTGAATAGCATCTTTTTAGTGGACTTAATAACTCTGATATTAGTTCCGAGTATCAACACGTCATCTACATAGAGACAAACAATGATACGTATATTTTCAATTATTTTAGTGTAAATATACTTGTTCCATCGTTGATAGTGAATCCATCTTTGATCATGACACTATCAAACTTCTCATGCAAATATTTAGGAGCCTATTTCAATTTTTTTTCACATTTGTGCTTCTGAGATAGACATAACCTCCTTAATGTTTGATGTTCACTTTCAACCTCATATGCTATGAAATTTGGACCAAAAGATTTGAGATTTTCGATCTCTGACTCCTTTTTTGTTCAACTTCTACATTAACTGTTGGTTCACTAGGTCTTTCGTCTTTGAACATTGTTTCATGTGTCCTTTTTTCAAAAATCTTATTTTCTTTTTGTTTGTACATAAAGATATCTTCAAAAAATACAATATTTCTTGATTCGATAATCATAATCACATGAATATCAGGTATTTCTAATTTGTGTGCCAAAAATCTGTAAGCACCGCTATTCAAAGTACAGCCTATGAAAATGCAGTCTATCATTTTAGATCACAACTTAATCTTCTTAGATAGTGGTGCTGGTACTTTTATAAAGTATCACCACATTTTGAGATAATTACAGGAAGGAGGCATTCATGCCACATCTCAAATGGAATAACACTAAGTTTCTTATGGGGTAACTTGTTTTGCGGTTAACTGGGCTTCCCCCCACAAGTTCTGCGGTGTTTTAGAACTTACGACTATGACATTGATCATCTCTTTTAAAGTTTCATTCATTCTTTCAGCAATTGAAGAGTGTATGGTGCTATGATTTTGATGATTTATATCAAAGTTAACACACAACTAACTGAATCCATTTTGATTCATATTCTCCTCCTTGGGGATAGGAAGGAGAGCAGACATCACAGTCTGGTTCGATATACTAGTGCCCCCACTAATACTTTTTTTTATTAGTATCAGTCATTTTTTGTAACTTAATGCAGAGTAGAAGTTAGCAACTTTAATACACATCCTCGTAATTTTGAGAAAACTGAAATTTGTCAAAACAACTTTCATAAATAAACTCTTTAAAACAAAAGATATTCTGTTGGTATTTAATAAAACATGAATTATGAGATACGAAATCTCAGTACACAAAATTAAACCGTTGATGCAACCTGCACTAGAAAATCACGTAATTATCTTAAGATTGTTAGTCTTAACAACCCAATTCAAGATCAAGATCAACAGGTCCAGTCGGACAGGTCAGTAAAAATCAGGTAGGAGGTTTTTCGTTTAATTGAACGTTTCTTAATTATAAAATCACCCTTCAAATCCCTTCCTTAGACAGCAAGCAGACTAGTATTTAGTCAGTATCGTATTAGTAATAAATCAGCAAGATAATTAATTCAATAATAATTTATCTAGAAATAATATCTATTAAAATAAATATTCCAGCATGAATACTTTATTCAACATGATTCCTGCAATAAGAACGGTAGTTTAAATAGACAGAGAATATATTGGAATTCAATAATCTCACAATTAATATTTATACAAGATAAATATTTATTAACAATAATTCGTGCACAACTGAATGTTAGTATAGACTAACATAATAAGAATCAGATTTTGAAGTGAGGTACGTGTAAAGTGAATGTCCTTAAGACAATTACGCCCCCACCTCCCGCTACGGTGCATACAGGACAATGGACACTGATCTCTCAAGATATAACACTCCTTCATGTGTTTTGTGCAACACTTTACAAAATCACGTACAATCGAAACAAAATTGACATATACTTTTCATTTGACCGAAATAGGAAAAAGGACATACAAATCAAAACTCAGATTTCAGACATAAGTCTGAAATCTGAACAGTACTTTTATGAATCTTCTTCAAAGAACTCAATTATTCATTATAATTGACTGAGTTTTGGAATTCTCTGTTGTGAGTAATTGTTTTTTCATTGGAGTGAAATCTGTCCTTTATATAAGATTCGAAAGAAATCTTACGCTTGTAATGGGTGCAATCCTTCCGAACAGACACATATGTTCAGTTGGAACGGACGCAACCGTTCCGAACAGGCATATTCATTTGCCGAGCAGACACATCTATCCAGCCATAACTGGTTGTCTCTGAACAGACACATTCATTCGGCAGGAACAAGCGCAACCGTTCCGAATAGACACATCCGTTCTTATATCACTTTCAATGTGGGACTAAAGACTTTCACTCTTTTTGGTCCCATTTAGCTATTGTATTAGGCCAATTTCTGTCTTGAATATCTCATTCATTTAGAAATGGAATTGTACATATACCATGTTCATCCCCATGAAAAGAGAACACATTCTAACCATCTCTCGTGCATTCTAAGCAACGGGTCACACTTAAATTTTAGCTCAAGTTTTCTCAAAAAATCACTCAGTTTAATTCCAAGTTTCCAACAACACACCAGTAAAACACTAAAAACTTTTGTCAAAAGGGACTATAGCATAGTTCATCCTATGTGTATTTTTAGGTAAATAATACTTTTATACGTTTGTATGTGTTGGACGCATATAGACATATGTATTGTCTGTGTGTCTGGCACTTCAACTTTTAGACGGTAGAAGTGTCCCGTGTATAAAAACAATGTGATGATAGCAAACATGTGAGCAGTGGAAGGATTTCAAAGGATAGCTTCAGAGAGCTGCAGTGCAAAATGCTTGCACCTAGGATGCAAAACCAGTTACTAGTAAGCTTGCAAATTCTTGATGACATGCACACATTGAATCAATTAGAATAAATCATTAAAAAAAATACATTAAAATGCTTCAATAATTGTGCAGATATGCTGACATGTAATCTAATATTAATCTCTATTATTGGGTCTGAATGTGTATATAGATAGTCTCCCTGAATCATATCATAAATAAACTCCTTGAGTGGTGTACATAATAGATTTAGGCTCCTTTGGTGTGAAACCTTGAAGTCTCATACTTGCCAGTGTAAATGTTAGCCCCATGGTCTGATGAGAGCCTGGAAAACTCTCTGCCTTGGATAATTAAATGCCACAAAACTTTTGGTAAAAAATCAATCTCAAAATTTTGATTTTGTAAACAGGTAGAGAAAAACAATAGTCAACGTTCTTAGACAGAAAGAGGCAATTTTTTCAATTTCGTCTTGCAAAGTAAAGTGTTAGTTATTGCTAAATCCTATTTTTTCAAACTGAACCTCAAGTAGAAAAACTGTCCGTTCAGCCAAGGGCAAAGTCCTCGAGCTCGGTTAAACCACACTGAACATCTCCAATTTCAAGCATCAGGCTAGCAGCCGAGTTCTAGAGTGCATTGACAGCTAATGTTTGTACTCTCAAAGAAGATTCAACCAAAAAAGAGATAAAGTTAACTCAACAATATATTTCCTGAGAGCACCTAAATCTAATAAATTATGGTCATAGATTAGACTGGTTAATCCTTCTTTAATATTCAAACCACAAATCATTAGCTCTACACAGTTCTTGCACCCTACAGCATAATCTTCAAAGAAGATTCACCTAACAAATAGAAAAGAATGCTAACCAAAATCCTAAGCTACAGACAAAAAGATAACAATTGCATTGAAAAGTAATGGCCAAATCAAATCCTTTAATTTGGCTATTCTGGTCTAGGGATTGAAGTTCAAAAGTCGGATAAGATATCATTTGAATGCTATTGATCACTGTAAGACAATGGAGAAATAATAAATTTTTTGGTTTCCAGCTCTCATGGCAATACAAAAATTCTTATTGCAACTTAACTGGAATTATAAAGGCCCATTTTATGATTTTGTCCAGATCTTCAAATCTTTCAGAAACCTGAGAACAAAAACTTTTACAAGATTCAGATGATTCTACCACACTACACTATCTTTCAGGAAGAGTTTGAACGCTCCCTGGGACTGACAAACCTGATCCAGTTCACAAGCTGCGGATTACTTTTGATGAGATATAGCTGGGTATAAGCAATCTTTTCCTGTCTATTTATCTTTTATAGCTTGGAATCTTCCAGCTCAACTTATAATTGTTTCATAACACAAACCCTGCAGCCATGATAAAAAGGCAATGTGGGAGTTCATCAATAGACTGGTCTTCTAGTTTGCAGTCCATGTGCCTAAAGAGGGATTGGAGAGTGTAAATGGACAAAGTGGCATTTAAACTCCAATATTTTCTTATGCTCGGCTGAAGTCCTAATTGTACTCAAATATGGCCTAGTATCAAGCACCTTAAGCTACATTGAGAAATAAGAAAAGATGGCTCGCCTATCATACTCACCAGGTAATTGTTATAATCAGTAGTAAATTTGCCATTGGCATGACACTAAGTGTTGGAAAGAGAGGATATTACCAAGGAGCTGACAGGATTGCCAAGTGTTGTCGAAGATCGCCAGAGAAGTCGATGACGGAAGGCAAAATAGCAGCAACAACAGAAAGTCAGGCAGATCGGTCGACCGGTCCGGTCGACCGACATTCACAGCATGCACAGGGTCTTAGGCGGTCGACCGGCCGGTCGACCGAAATACCCTGACTGTAAGAGCCAAACTCTCTGTTAATTTCGGTCGACTGGCCGGGTCGACCGGAGAGGAGGTCGGTCGACCCGCCGGTCGACCGACAGTCGGGTTTGAGCGAAAATCTGCTGCTCCACAAATCTGGGTATTTAAGCCTAATGTGTTTTCTAGGGTTTACTGCCTGCGAAAAAGGATTAGATAGAGCTCTCTTGCATTCAAAAAGGCTGCTAACTATTGTAATCATCTTCCTAGTGATTAATCTCTCCATTTGATTGCCCCGAGGACGTAGGCATTGAGGCCGAACCTCGTTATATCGTGTGTTTGCGATTTGTGTGTTCTTCTTGTGTTTGTTGGGTGTTCTTTGTGCTTGAAGATCTGTGGGATTCTCTATTGGTTGTTGTTATCGGCGCGCAACAAGTGGTATCAGAGCTTTCAGGTTGCACTTGGGATTTTTGAGGATTCGAAGGGCTCGAGATCTGATCCGGTGGAGATCGTGTGTCGATCTCAGATTAGAGGTATTGGTGTTCGAGGAGATTGTGTGTCAATCTCAGAAGGACGCAAGGAGGGCTCGTTGAATCTGTGGTGAAGTAGATCCAGAGAGAAACTCGATCTAGGGTTTCAAGGGACATGTAAAAATCCTATTTTTATCTGAGTAGAGATCTATTTCAAGTTGGTTGATCTTCCGCATAGATAGAGAATCAGGAAAAATCTCAATGGCAGAAGAAATTGCATCTGTTAGAACAATGAACTCTCACCCAAGGATTGAAGTTGTTAAGTTCAATGGTACTAATAACTTCGGTATGTGGAGATGCGAGGTTATGGATGCGCTGAATGCATCAAACCTCGAGGATACTCTCCTATTGGAGAGGAAGAAGAGCACAACCACTGATGAACAGTGGGCGAAGATGAACAGGTCGGCATGTGACTTGATACGTTCATGCTTGTCACAAGACATAAAATATCTTGTGCAACATGAGACGTCAGCGAAGCATCTGTGGGAAACCCTTGAGAAGAAATACTTGACGAAGAGTGTAGAGTCCAGGTTGCAGCTTAAGAGTAAGCTGTATCAGTTTCGGATGAAGAAGGGGAGCATAGTGAATGAGCACATCAACCGATACACAAGGCTTCTTACAGATCTGATAAACGTGGATGTCGTGGTAGAAGAGGAAGACAAGGCGGTCATTCTCCTGAACTCACTCCCACCGGAGGAGTATGAGACATTCACTATGACGTTTATCAATGGTAGGCAGACTTTGGACTACCATGAGGTGTCATCTGCACTGATGAGTTATGAGACAAGGAAGAAAGAAAGACATCCTTCTCAGTCAAGTTCATCAGCGGAGGCATTGGAAGTAAGAGGCAGGGGTTCATCGAGGAAGGGCAAGGAGGTTAGAGGAAGATCGAAGTCTAGGCCGGGCTTCAGGGATCTTAAGAGAAATCAGTGCGCTTTCTGTAAAGAGATTGGGCACTGGAAGATGGACTGTCCAAAGTTCAAGGGAAAGAAAAAGAATCAAAGTCTGAAGCAAATCTCGTAAAAGTGGTAAAAACTGCAAGCAGAAAATCACAGACAGATCAGATTCAGATTCTTCAGTGTTCTCTTTTTCAGTTACTACTCCCGTCATAGGCTACTCGGGTGAAAACAAGTGGATCTTGGGCACTGGTGCAACATATCATGTATGTCCTAATCGAGACTGGTTTACCAGTTTTGAGAAGTTGGAGGGGTGTTCGGTCGTCATGAGCGATGATCATCCGTGCATCATGGAGGGTGTTGGCACTATTCCAATCAGGATGTTTGATGGGATGGTGAGGGAGCTAAAAGAAGTGAGATATGTACCTCAGCTGACGAAGAACTTGATCTCTGTAGGAGCTTTGGAATCATTGGGCCTTGGAGTGTCTATTAAGGAGGGAGTTCTTAAAATGACAAAGGGTTCGATGGTGGTGTTGAAGGCCGATCGCCGGAACAACTTGTACTACTTGAAGGGTAGTACAGTGACAGGGCAGGTGGCAGCTTCTACCAGTCAGAAGGAAGATTCAACCCGGCTATGGCACATGAGGCTGGGACATGCAGGGGAGAAATCATTACAAGCTCTTGTGAGGAAAGGGTTGCTGAAGGGTGCCGAGACCTGCAAGTTAGATCTATGTGAACATTGCATCATCGGCAAGAAGACCAAGGTGAAGTTTGGCACAGCTTCACACTGCACAGAGGGTATTCTTGACTATGTTCACACTGATGTATGGGGACCTACCAAGACTGCATCGATTGGAGGTAACCACTATTTTGTGTCGTTCATCGATGATTATTCTAGGCGCTGTTGGGTGTACACTATGCGACACAAAGATGAAGTCCTAGAACTGTTCGTGAAGTGGAAGGCTAATCTGGAAAGAAGCACGGGAAGGAAGGTCAAGGTCCTCCGTTCTGACAATGGAGGAGAGTACAAATCAGATCCTTTCCTACAGCTATGTCTTGATGAGGGCATAGAGAGACACTTCACGGTAAGAGAGACTCCGCAACAAAATGGGGTGGCTGAGAGGATGAACCGAACTTTGCTAGAGAAGGTTCGGTGTATGTTATCCAATGCAGGACTGCCAAAGAAGTTTTGGGCTGAAGCTTTGGCGTATGCATGTCATCTTGTTAACAGGTTGTCGTCGTCTGCAATAGGGGAAAGACTCCTCTTGAAGCTTGGTCAGGAAAAGCTGCTGGGGACTATGGTTTTCTACGGGTTTTCGGATGTCCAGCCTACTACCATGTCAGAGAAGACAAGTTGGACCCAATGTAACGCCCCGATCCCGCAGGTACGGGGACGTTATGGCGACGTACATACGCGAGGTGAAAATAACCTCACGCGTACATTAAGCCTCAGTACATGGAATCACCTCCATAGACATAATGGTTCCAGTAGGAAATAAGTACAAGAATACCTACAGAAAGGGGGTTAGTGATCATAACAGATATAAAAACAGGGATAAATGAGATAACAGAAATAAATTACCAAGATACCTATAAAGAGTCTCGATGAGGAATCTCCTATGTGACTCCAAGGCACTATCTGATAATACGGTAGCTCGGATCTCCAACCTGGGCATGCAAACCCAGGGTCGTCAGAAAGCGACCTAGTGAGTGGTAAAATGAAGGAGGCAATAATATGTACTATAGTAATACAAGCATGATACTACTATAGATACATGATGGTGTCCACCATATAATAAGCATATCATAAGCGATAGAAATATATAAACATGTAAGCAGTGAAATATACAGACATGTCGTCTTTTAATACCATAACCACCTAACCGGTTATCATCAGGTCATGTCTCTAATTGTATCCAGTTTATATAATGTATAATATTATCTAGTGGTGACAAGTGTACATGCTAGTAGTGATAGGATAGCAGTGCACATGCAGATGGGGCATATGCTAACTAACCAGTATACAGTGTGGTGCATAGACATTAATGATGTATGCAAGATATACAGAAAATAGAATATATGCACATATGAATAAATAGTATGCCACTACAGAAAGAGTAACATGTATCGGTTAGAGTAACAAGTATACATGTATGATATCGGATAAATGGTCAGGTACGATAATACGTACAACTATACAGTAGGAAACATGTATCAGGAAAGGAATAGTAACAAGAAGTAAACATGTATTATGCAAGTCATGTTATTTATACAATAGTAGCAATCAGTACCACCTGATATTTTAATCAATCTCTTCCAGTGTCCCATACCATTGGTAGTTCATACTGGAGCCCGCACTCCAGTCGAACCCATCCGGACATGGCCTACGGGTACCATTATCCAAACGAGAGAGTGACCAAATAACAAGTGTTCCCGACGTCACTATTGTGTATACTGTTTTATTATGTTACTTGGAAACCCATGGTCGAGGAGTTCTTATCGGGTGGATGTATCCTGTGCATACCCGGGATCACGGCCTTAAACAAGCCCCTGGCTCCTAAGACCAGGGCCCTCCGCTAAGAGGGGAGCATGAATCAAGTAACAAGATCTCATGGAGCAATTGGTAGGTAGCACTACCGTCCCCTGCAGTGGGAAAACAATATGGATCCAGTACATCACCCGATAAGATCTAATCAACCGTCAAGTCTCCCCCATACCCAAGTTAGCTTTATGATCTGTTATATCAAGTATACAATGTAACAAGAATAACTACTGTACATGATACGGGTAACATGATAACTGGACCTGAGCTCTGTTGATAGCGTAGAACAATATTACGGGAATCAGGAACAATATACCATGAACAAGATAACATGAACAATATACCGGGAAACGGGAACAATAGATGTGGGATTCCCACATATCGCGTATCAACAGCTCGCATGTCCAGTAACAGGAATATCCATATCAGTAACAGGTAACAATCATATAACAGGAATACGGTAACATGGAACATGGATTGCACGTGAAACAAAGATATGAAAATATGACATGCAGGTGTAACAGTGATATGTAAACATGACATGCACGTGTAGTAGTAAGATGTAAACATGACATGCACGTGTAACAGTGATAGGTAAACATGACATGCACATGTAACTGTATGTAAACATGACATGCACGTGTAACCGTGATAGGTAAACATGACATGCACGTGTAACAATGATATGTAAACATGACATAATTGTAACAATAATATTAAATGTGGTTGTCCGTGTATTAGTCTATCCGTGTACCAGTGGGACATCCATGTGTAGCAATAATCCGTGTACTATATCTGAATAGTACTTGTACATGTTATATCAGGGGTCAGTGTAATGAACTACAGTATTCGTGTAATGTGGAACCTAGTGTGTGAAGGTGTCTAGCATGCATGTTGAGTAATAACGTCGTGTCACCGAGTATCAGTGAATCAGAATGACAATATAACAAGGAACGGGAAATCACAATATCTAATGGTACATGTACATGTCGTATCGGTGTTTCGTGTGAGGCAGATACCGGTAATCATACTGAATGGAGTATCAGATATCCCTACTTGTCCTGACGGTCAAATGTTATTCTAATCGATCATGTTTACACTGTTATTCTATCAATGACAATTTATGACTCGGTATGTACAGTTTTACAGTGATTAACCGATAATCCTGTTTTATTTACATAAAGCAACCAAGTGCATTAAATATACTAAAAAGACAATTTATAAAATAAAAACACTCACAAACTGGTCATGAGAAGGTAGCTCTCTTTCTCACGATCGCAACGGATTCAGAATCGTCCAAATCGGAGTCCGGATGCTCCCGATATCGCCCGAATATGAAAAGGAATAAAATGGGGTTAAAGATGTAAATAACTAATTTAAATGCAATTAATAAAATATCACATGGGGTTTTCTGTAAATTTACCTTTATTGGTTTCGGAGCGGGTTTGCTGAGATAACGGATCGGGTTTGGATCCTATAACTCGAACCCAGTTAACTTAAGTTATTGGGTACGGGCTAACGGTTGGATTAATGGGTTTTTAATTAACCCAATTGGGTTAATGGGTTTGGATAAAAACCCAAACCCACAACACAAAGGGGGCAGTAGCAGCTTGCTGCTGCCGCCCACAATAGCCAGCCGGCCAGCTGGGCTGGCCGGCGGCGCTGGCTGGCCACCGGCGGCGGACCCGGCCGCTGGCGGCGGTCGCGGCCCCGGGCGGTGGTGAGAGAAAGAGGGTGAGGGATAGAGAGAAACAGTGAAGAGAAAATAAAAGAGAAGAAGAAGAAGAAGAAGAAGAAGGAAAAGGAGAAGAAGGGGCAGTGGTGGCGCGGCCGGCCGTGGCCGGGGCGCGGCGGCCGGTGGTGGCGCCGGCCGCGCCAGGTCTGGCTGCGGGCCAAGGGAGCAGCCCCTCCCCTTGTGGGAGGGTCTGCACAGAGAGAGAGAGAAAGAGAGAGAGAGAGAGAGAGAGGGATAGAGAGAGAGTTAGAGAGAGAGAAAAGGTATTGAGAGAGAGAGAGAGTTTCTTAGAGAGAATTGGGAGAGAGAGAGAGAGAAATTTTTGTAATTGAGAGAGAGAGGGAGAGATTTAAATGGAGGGAGAGGAGTTGAGGCGGTGGGTTTGATTGAAAGAGGCGGTGGAGGGAACCTTGTAGAAGAAGGAAGAAGAAAAAGGAAGGAAAGAAATAAAAGATTAAATAAAATAATATTTTATTATTATAAGATTGACCCAATATTTGACCAACTCCGAACGGTGCCCAAAAATTACAGAAATATAAAATATTATCCTGAGACGTAATATGAAAATGGTTTGCAGAAACTCGATCCGGTTTGCAAATTAAAAATCCCGGAGTGTCTCGCCGATACGGGCGACACCGGTTTGGCCGGATTTTCGATAAATTCAGAAAAATCCCAAAAATACCCAAACGTAGAAAATACGATTCTAAGACCCATGATGAAAGCGGATTCTCAAAATACAACCCCGTTTGTGAAATAAAAGTCGTAAAGCCGGTTATCGGTATCGGTCGATACCGATTACGAAGATTTTCCAAAATAATCCAGAAAAATTCCAGAAAATGCTGACAAATCTCAAATATTAGAAAATGATTTTTAAAATTGAAATCAATTCAATCGGACTACCATGGAGGTCAAATCAATTTTTGTATGTCGTATCGCGTACTGATACTGTGATACGTACATCGGGGAGCAGGGGGTTACACCCAAGGGCAAAGAAAGGGCTTGTTCGTTGGCTTCAAGCGAGGAACTAAGGGGTTCAAGATTTGGGACCAAAAGGACAACAAGTTCATACTCAGCAGGGATGTCACGTTCGATGAGGCTTCTTTGATGAAGCCTACGGTCTCTCAGCAGGTGGAGTCCAGCAAGACCAAAGAGCTATTGCAGCAGGTGGAGATTGATGCAGATCCACCATCTCTAGAGAATTCAGTATCAGTTCGGATCATTCCTGAGGTGACACAGGGTGGTGATCGAGCAGTTGAAGAAGATGCTTAAGATATTGAAGAGGGTCAGGAGCAGGTCATGGGTACTGTTCCAGATCCTACTGCAGTTGAAAGACCACGGAGGAACACTAGGAGACCGGGTTGGCTCACCACTGATATGGTTGTCGCGTATGTACTCCCAGTTGTCGAGGAGGCTATTCCATCTACCTTCAGAGAAGCTGAGATTAGTTCGGAAGCAAGGATGTGGAAAGAGGCCATGAATGAAGAGATGCAATCTCTCTATAAGAACAACACATGGGAACTCACCAAGTTGCCCAACGGGAAGAAGACCATAGGATGCAAGTGGGTGTTTGCTAAGAAGTAAGGATCTCTCCAAGAAGATGCAGTGCGTTACAAAGCAAGGTTGGTGGCTAAAGGCTACGCTCAGAGGGAAGGAATTGACTATAACGAGGTGTTCTCCCCGGTAGTTAAACACTCGTCAATTCGGATTCTATTGGCCTTGGTTGCGCAAAATGAGTTGGACCTTGATCAACTTGATGTGAAGACCGCCTTTCTCCACGGCGATCTTGAGGAGGAGATCTATATGGCACAGCCCACAGGTTACAAAACTGCAGGAAAGGAAGAGTTAGTATGCAAGCTAAAAAAATCGCTGTACGGATTGAAGCAGTCTCCTAGACAGTGGTACAAGCGATTTGATAGCTTCATCAGGAAGAAGAAGTACACACGTAGCCATTTTGACCCATGTGTGTACTACAACAAGCTACCATCAGGTGAATATATCTATCTACTTCTTTATGTAGATGATATGTTGATTGCATCGAGGTCGAGATCTGCTATTGATTCTCTGAAGAAAGTTCTATCATCAGAGTTTGAGATGAAGGACCTGGGCGAAGTAAGGAAAGTATTGGGCATGGAGATCACTAGAGACAGGAGAGCTGGCAGGGTAAGTCTGACTCAGAAGGGCTATTTGGAGAAGGTACTGCAAAGGTTTAATATCAGCAAGGATACTAAGTCTGTTAGTACACCAATGGCGCCGCACTTCAAATTGTCAGCAAAGATATCTCCAAGGAGTGTTCAAGAGCGTGAGTATATGTCTCACGTTCCATATGCCAGTGCTGTGGGTAGCTTGATGTACGCTATGGTGTGTACGAGGCCAGATCTATCACAGGCAGTCTCCCTGGTGAGTCGATATATGCATGATCCGGGACAGGGTCATTGGGAAGCTGTGAAATGGATCCTAAGATATATCAAGGAACAGTTGATGTAGGCCTAGTGTTTGAGAAGGACAACACTGGAAAGTAAGAATGCATAGGGTATGTGGATTCAGACTATGCAGGTGACCTTGACAAGCGCCGGTCGACGACGGGATATGTCTTTACATTCTCACAGGCACCGGTGAGTTGGCGCTCCACACTGCAGTCTACCGTCGCGTTATCGACCACAGAGGCTGAGTATATGGCTATGACAGAGGCCATGAAGGAGGCAATCTGGCTTCAGGGGTTGCTTGATGACTTGGGCGTGGAACAGGATATGTTGAAGATAAACTGTGACAGCATGAGTGCCATCTACTTGGCAAGGAACCAAGTCTATCATGCAAGGACGAAGCATATTGATGTCAGGTATCATTTCGTTCGGGAAATTCTGGAGGAAGGTGACATCGACTTGTTGAAGATTCACACTTCAGAGAATCCGGCCGATATGCTTACGAAGGTGGTGTCGGGAGTGAAGTTTGCACATTGCAAGGACTTGCTCCATGTCCTTCAAGTGAAATGAGCTTGCTGAAGCTCATTTGGGTGAACTACGGACGGCTTGATCCCTTGGGCAGGGGTACGTAGGCAACCATGTTGGTGCAGCCGCTATTGAGTCGGTGTTCGGCTCAGATTTGAAAATCTTCACCGAGGTGGAAAATTGTTGGAAAGAGAGGATATTACCAAGGAGCTGACAGGATTGCCAAGTGTTGTCGAAGATCGCCAGGGAAGTCGATGACGGAAGGCAAAATAGCAGCAGCAGCAGAAAGTCAGGCAGATCGGTCGACAGGTCCGGTCGACCGACATGCATAGCATGCACAGGGTCTTAGGTGGTCGACCGGCCGGTCGACTGAAATACCCTGACTGTAAGAGCCAAACTCTCTGTTAATTTCGGTCGACTGGTCGGGTCGACCGGAGAGGAGGTCGGTCGACCCGCCGGTCGACCGACAGTTGGGTTTGGGCGAAAATCTGCTGCTCCGCAAATCTGGGTATTTAAGCCTAATGTGTTTTCTAGGGTTTAGTGCCTGCGAAAAAGGATTAGATAGAGCTCTCTTGCATTCAAAGAGGCTGCTAACTATTGTAATCATCTTCCTAGTGATTAATCTCTCCATTTGATTGCCCCGAGGACGTAGGCATTGAGGCCGAACCTCGTTAGATCGTGTGTTTGCGATTTGTGTGTTCTTCTTGTGTTTGTTGGGTGTTCTTTGTGCTTGGAGATCTGTGGGATTCTCTATTGGTTGTTGTTATCGGCGCGCAACACCAAGCGCAGTGAATATCAAAATCATCACAAATTTGAGAGGGGGAGAGATAACAATCAATAGAATGTGCAACAGATGGGACACAATGATGAAGATGCGAAATGAGAACTGACAAATCCCAGAATCTCCATTGTCGCCAACATTAAAAGACTAGAAGATTACAAGTTTATGACAAAGCAAAAGCAGACTTGAGGGCACTTAGAGAGGACTAATACAATCAATTTCATTTAAGCCAATTTAGTTAGGAATCTAACAAATGTGGGGAAGAAGCTTGTTCATTTAAATAGGTTATACAATTAAGTTTTTAAGACTCCTATACGACATACAATCAAGAACATACAGCTTGCGGAAGAAGTTGGATCCTTCAACTGACAGAACAAGTGTAAGACCTAAATGCCTGCAGGGTTCATATAATGGAGGAGAAGTACAAAATCACTGAAAAAAATAATACACAATTCCTCTTAGGGTGTGCTTGGTTGCTTTCGCTGAAATTTCAAGTGTTCTTAGAATTCATAAAGTTAGGATCAGGGAATTACAAATCAAATTCATGTTATTTGGATACTTGAATCCTAATACATGCTAATTTGAGTCGCATAGCAATCTAACAGTTGTTGTACATATTAGGATTTGTAACTGGAATACGTCGTAAAGGTAGACGAAACTTCGGAGATTAAAGAACGGACGTGCATAAGGAGCTTTGCACAGTACCAGTCGAGTAACATTGGATATAATCGACTAATCACATAGATTAGGTAGAGAGTTGGGGTTTGAATCTTACCAGAGTAGTCAACTAGCATTTTGGCCTAGTCGACTAATACATGGTATTATCGAGTCTGACAGTTTTCTTTTCTGGATCTGTTTCCAGATTCGATTTGGATTCGAGTTTCCTTTATTCTGATGCGATGATTGTTCGTATGATGAAGTTTGTTTAGAATTAGGAGAGTTTTATGATTTATAAATAACCCCCTGAGGATGGCCTTCAATGTGTAATCCAATGAATTTGTAATTACTAAGGGTGTAATTCATCTAGGTGAGAGACTCGTGAGAGAAGCTTAGCCACAAGTGTTCAATGTTCTTGGCGGCATCAAGGGCTTATATTCTTCTTAGTGTGAAGCGTAAGTAATTCTTATTGTACTCACCCAAAGTTTTAATAAAAATTTTCCCCTTTTCTCACGTGGGTAGACACATGATCTGTTTGATCGGAAGAAACACGTTATATTGTGTATTGATTTTCTATCTACTTTGAAATATCTTCTTGTTCTCTTTTTCACGTTGTCTTAGTAGATCTTATGATTTGTTTTCGCTGCGTCGTCCCCACCGATCCTTGTCATGGGAACGACCTCCCGAATTCACAACAGCACATAAGTGAATTAAGTCTGAGAGTCCTAGATCACCTGTAACTCTCAAGAAAAGACACTTCGCGGAAGTTTTATTCACTGAGGGGCTGTTTGGTTTCAAGAAAGTGGGCGGAAGTAAGGAAATGAGGAAGTATCATTTCTTACTTCCCTATCTATTCAAACATCGGAAAAGAAAAATGAGAAAATCATTTTTTCTTTTCTCTTTTCCCTTTTACACAACCATTTCCTCACTTTTAAGGGTGCTACAATTAATTTTGTGGTCATGTAAATTTCATTTGTAATAAGATATACCTCAAAACAATTAATTTTGTGAACATGTAAATCTTACTTGCATTCTAATTACAGTCCAATTTTTATTTTTCTTAAATAATTTTTAATTTTCTTAAATAATTCTTATTTTAATGTTATTTTGTGGTCAATTTTTTCTTTTCTACTTCCACATTACCATCCAAACATCGAAAAAATATATATTTTTCAAATCACACTTCCCAACAACATTCAAACACTTAAAAACTTACTAACCAATTCTCAAGATCCAAAGGAAACCACACTTCCTCACTTCCACCCATAACCAAACAACCCTTGAGTGACATCACAAGTCTAACACCCCATGTGAGCATGAGACTTCAACTTTGTATGATACTCCCTCCGCTTAATGCGGGCGGATTTTGACCGGGCACAGATTTTAAGAAACTCTGGTTGAAAGTTTGAGTATTAGGGAAATTTCCACTTTACCCTTACAATTTAATTTCAAATCTTGTTAAAAAGAAGAAGGGTATTTTTGTTATAAAGAGAAAAAATAAAGGTATTACTCCTCACTCTATATTGAGAATGGTAAAAATAGTATTGAGATTCAAAATAGACAAATAATTTGGGGCAAATTTTTTTTTTCCCCTAAATAGTGCACTACTATTTCCAGACAGAAAGTATAGGAAATATGCACAAATTATCTCAGAAAAATAAATTCCTTCAGCGTCCATTCGGTGACTTCCAACTGACATGTCCGGTGCTTTTGGAATTCATGAGTGTGAAATCATGGAATCTTCGATAGTTTAGAGAGAAAAGCCGAAATTTTTGAGGGATTTGGTCAAAGGCGGTATCATGACGGTGAGCCTTGAAGGGATTTGGGAATGGTGGAGGAATTTGGGGGGAGGATAACTGAGGAGATGGCTGCCAATCCATCGTTAGATTTTCTGCACTTCTTTTTCACTTTGGGCCTGTTTGGTTAAGAGTGGAAGTGAGGAATTGAGGAAGTAGTAATAATTTCTTTTGAAACTTGGGAATTGGTTAGTAATTTTTTCGGTATTTGAATGTTGTTGGGAAGTGTGGTTTGAAAAATATTTTATCTTTTCCGTGTTTGAATGGTAACGTGAAAGTGAAAGTGGAAAATTTGACCACAAAGTTGACCGTAAAATAATATTAAAATAAAAATTAATTAAGAAAAATAAAAAATAGACTGTAATTAGAATGCAACTGAGATTTACATGGTAAAAAAATTAACTGTTTTGTGCTACAATTTATTACAAATGTGATTTACATGACCACAAAATTAACTGTAGCACTCTGAAAGTGAGGAAATGGTTTTATAAAAGAGAAAAGATAAAAGGAAAAGAGGTTTTCTTATTTTTCTTTTCCGGTGTTTGGATAGATAGGGAAGTGAGCAATTATACTTCCCTATTTCCTTACTTCCGCCCATTTCCTTGCAGCCAAACAGCCCCAATTTGGCGGGCTTTTTTGTTGGTAGTTCAAGTGGTCCAAAGATGGGAGGAGAAAGAATGATCAGACACACAAAGGCCCAAGTCCAATAGAAGAGTTTCATTTAGGCCCAAAGGTCGCCCATAGAACAGGCCCGGCCCTCGTCCTTAAATCCACAAAGCTCGTCCCAGCTTTATGGTTCCTCTCGCAAAAAATAATGATTACAATTAATTTTTGAGTTTCAATGAGACTATTGCGCATCTCTGGCGGTCACATAACCCTTCTTGTGGTCACCTACCTGGGCCTTGGCTCTATTAGGCTTTTAGCTATAAGCATAGATTGCCTAATTGTGTCGATTTCGTTTAGCCACTTCTATAGTTGTTTTGCCACCCCGGCTCACTGCTCTTTGGCGTTAAAATGGAGTGGGACTGTCTTGGCCTTATCCGATCCGTACTTTTAGAGCTTGTTTCAGGCTTCGCATCTGTTGTTTAAGAAATTTCATTTTTCTTTAAAGAATATTTGTGACTTTCAATGTTTGAAAAATAATATAATTTGGCCGCTGTAACTCTCAATTTGAAAGACGCTTGTCATAAATAGGCACCCGGCTTTTTGATCAAGGCACCCAGTAGATTAAGACGTCCACCCAACTTGATATAGGCACCCCATCAATATTTCAAAAATACACAAATTACTCCTCTCCTTCTTCCCCATTCCAGCCTCTCCCTTCTCTCTTCTCCCCTCCGCCGCCCGCCGGACTGGGGCCATCCCCCGCCGTCCTCGCCCTCTTCCCCCTCCGCCACCGCCGACCTCCCCTCTTTCCCTCCCCGTCAACTCCCCCCTCCCCGCCAGCCTCCCCCTCCCCCCCTCTTCCCCTCCCCTCCCCCCCCTCCCCCCTCCCCTCAATTTGATGTTCGGTCGAACGTTGAGGAGGGGGAGGGTGCCGGCGAAGTAGGCGAGGGGCTCGCCCACGGACGAGGGTGGCGAGATGCTAGCCACGGACGAGGGGGAGGGCGGCGGGGAGAGAGGGGCTCTTGTAATTTTCACCAATAAGTAGGGACAGTTTAGACTTTTCTGCAAGGGTAAATGTATCCGTTCAAAAAATAGATAGTGGGTGCCTTAATCAAATCTGTGGGGTGCCTATGTCCGCACTCTAAATATTTGTTTATGAAAGAGAGGCCATAATGTGACCCTTCTTTTAAAACAAAAGTCATAGCCTGGTCCTCCCATTCCCCCAACTTAATATCTTTATAAGTGAAATTGAATTGTAAATTAATTTGATCTCCAAATAATGTGAATTTAGACATGTGATTATGGTTGGTCTCTTGCAGCCAACCGTTTTAAGTTGATTCTCAAAACTGAACTCCTGTACTCAATATGGAGCCTATATAGTTTTGAATTTTCTCCAGAGCACTTTACTTTTAAGCGAGTCAATTGATGATTGAGCAAGTCATAATGTCACAAGTTAATGACACATGAGATTAGCCTCCTTTGCTAGCTAAACTCATGTGGCTAATAATCAGCCAATCAAGAAAAACGATTTTCATACCTCATGATCTTAATCGCTTCTATATCGATTGCCTTGATCCAGAAATTTTATATGGTTAGGATTTCAATCCAGACCCTACCATGAATACTCGGATTAGTTTTTATTCGATTCGGATTCGGATTCGAATTCGGTTCAGAGCCAGCTCGGATTTGATTATAATAATCAGGTGATATTCTCAGCCCAAGGTCCAACATTGTTGGCCAAGCCATCGCATCCCATCCTTCGCTAATAATTCAATGTGGGTCCCAGACACAAACCTACATGCCCTCACATCCCCATCTGGGTCCCACACCACCTCCCTTAAGCTCAGTGTATTGCACATGCCTAAAGCTAATGCACATTTTAATTTAATTGGCCAAATCTGTGTGTACAGAGAAACAGTGGAATTATAGACGGAATCTTTGACACAAGAAGAGCCCAAACAAGCAAACAGTTGGCAAACACATGTACTCACCAATCATCAGTTTAAGCACACACAAAGCTAAGACACAATTAAGTTCTAATAAAAAATTAGGGTCTATATGCATGTTAAATATTTAAAACTAATTTATTCATTAATGATATCAATTGGAGATATTTTGGAATTGTTAATACGATTCGACACTGACTTTAAGCCCTGCTTCATGTGATTAATCCCTTAATTAAGAAAATTCTCCCCACCTATCATTTACTTTCAGGATCCCTGTTGATTATTTTACTAATGACATAACCCATAATCATGAAAGAATAATCCTCTTACTAATGACATGAACCCATATCATGTCACTGATGTCAGAACAATCTCACTATTAAATGACCATCATTGTGTTAGATTACCCCAAATCTTGTGTGCCAAACTTTACCCCCTTGTATTCTATATTGTTTTGGTCATACATAGCAGTTGTGTTTCTATTGAAGGAAAAAAAAAAGTTTCTTGGCAACTAAAGATGAGTTCCCAAGATATTTGGTCTTAAGGCTTCTTTCCCAAGATTTGCCAATTCCAATCATGGATAAATTAATTATCATCATTAAAGGACTAATAATCATATGCATTATTCCTTTAGTTAGTACCAGTAAGTCTCTTGGTTAACCCTTTAAATACTTCTCTGTAATGAGATCTAACCCTGCATGTAAATTAATCTATAATCTGCATAGGGCTTGTTTGTTTTTGCAGCATTTGGGAGGAAGAGAGAGGAAGAGAGCTCTCTTCCTCAGCTCATTTGTTTGGCTGGCTGAGGAAGAGAGTCTCTTCCGCCACCTCGGCAGCTGAGGTGGCGAAAGAGAGCCCTCTCTTTTCCCTCACATCTTCAACTGAAAAATCCTATGAAGAGAGGCTGGGGCACAGGGATCTAAGCACAAAATAATTTTTTTGAATTTTTTTTTCTTCCCCTCTTCAGCTGCTCTTCCCTCCCCCTCTTTGCTCTTCCTCTCTCTTCCGGAAAACAAACAGGCCAGTATGTCATCAATTACTATTGTTTTCAATCTTGATAAACAAAAATTAATCATGTGGAAACACTAGTCCAGGGTCTAGGGCTCTAGGCTAAGCTGGATGAATAGAGATTTGTTGAACTCATAGTCATAGATATAGCAGCTCAAACAATAACATTAGCTTTATATGGGGTGCATATGTAGCTATCTAACAGGTTGAAGGAAAATAAAATTTCAGCACTTTTTGACTTGTTAATTGTATGTGAACTGTAGATCATAGACTAGCTTCATTAGTCTTGTTATGTCTTTGTCCTAGCATATCTCTAACCTCTTGGACATAATGCAGGAAACTTGGGCACTATGTGCCCCCACAAGATTCATCATCACCACCATCATCATATATTCAAATTTATTACTAGCCTATACTTAGATAGGCCATCACCTGATTAATGCTTAAAACATTTGTTTAGAAATGCAAGTTGGAACTAACATACAATGGGGATAGAGAGGAACAAGGAAGAAGACATGAGTCAGTTGCTCCAAATGCATGACATTATTTTTGTAGAATCCTAAGTTTCAAGAAGTGCATAATGCAGGGGTTTAAAACATGTTCCATGAGATTTTGCTATTGATCTTGAGATGCTAGAGATATAGGTTGTCTAGAAGGAAATGTTATGCTATTTACTGACAATGTTCTAAATATTGTTCAGGTTTTTGTGTTGCCATGAAATATATCTAGCTAACATAACATATACATAATTGGTAAAGGACTTGCAAATGTGAAAAAATACCATCCTCCTTTATAGCATTATAATGGATATGAACATAGTTGTAAGGATTAGCGATTTGATATGCCGAGCAAGTGCGATTTGATAATGATATCGATGAATTACTTAAACATTTTCCTGTCACAATTTTACTATGAACATGCACATACATATACTTCTAAGGATTGATAGGTGAATCTTTTATGACAAGTGCAACAGATGTATAATGATGAGAGATAAAATCATGAATGTTCTTTGATACAATAATAACATGGAGAGAGTGTGAGATCTCATATCTTGTTAGTGCCCTGGGCCCATACATTCTTCGTTCTTTGAATCCTTGGCGTGGCAAATGGTGCATGTTTTATTGTGAGCTGTAACCTCAGCTTCTCCTAAGCAGGACTTTGTGCATGCACAAAAGGAGGAGATGGCAACAGATCTGCTGCTGTTGACTAATTTGAACTGGGTGAATAGACCACAAGAAATTGAGATTTTATTCCCAAACTAATGAATTATATATATCATATGTGTCAATATACATCGATCATATACATAAACCAGTATGTATAAGAACAAATACCTTTGCGTATAGTTGTGTCTATTGCATTTCAACATAATCATCATACACGTCATTGTCAACAAATGTCTAAGTCATTTCCATTAATTTATAGAGACAATTTTGAAGTTTGCCTGATAGGATTGATTAGGGGACTTCGGGACTTTGGATCTGACACAAACTGATGGGGGACGAACATTAGAAAATCTCAACTTAGAATTTATCACCCAAGATAGGATTTGAGAATCTCTCCCTTGGGCATCTCACCCAGAGCACATTGGCTATACAAAATGCTCAAACGATAATTTTCATAATTAACCATTAACTAACAATAACAATAGTAGTGTGGTCCTCATATATCACAGAAAGTTTCTGTGGCGCCCCGATCTGGCGGGTACGGGGACGCCACTGCGACGTACATACGCAGGGCGATGGTACCATCATGTATGTACGCTAAGTATCAATACAACACAATACAGGGATCAAAGTGCGGAAATACATGGTGTTATACATTCCAATACAAAATAGTACAAGTACTTAGTCATCACGAATAGTGACATAATATTACATCGATATTACATCACCAGATAGTACAAAAGTAGACTGAACATGGTACAAAAGATAATAACTCACGAGCTGGAAAAGAGAATCTCGCGAGCGGGGAAAGGCAGGGTGGAAATACGGTTGATCTGCCTGTTCCTCGAAGCAGGCCTGATCCTCAGCTGATGGGTCCACTTCGGTCCATCCTGTCAAATATGAACATACAAATTCAGGGTTGTTAGTCGGCAACCCAGCGAGTGTAAGAAGAAGCCAAGTGGCAAGTACAAATAATAGCAAGTGCATCATGTCAAATATAATGTATCCAAATCAATAAGCATGGAATAACCACAATAAATAGTGAAATATGAAAATAACATTAGAATTTATGTGGTATGAAATAAAAGCAAGTGTAGCAGGTCAAATGTCATGTAATCAAATTAGCAAGCATGGAGTAACTACAATAAATTGCAAGTATGAACATGACAATAAAATTTATGTAGCATGAAGCCAATTATCAAGTTATTATTAAGACTCGTTCAATTTGTATGTTTCGGTATATGATCGATGCCATATACTTCCGCATACAAGTCGAGCGAGGTTGGTTATTGAAAATTGATGGGGAACGACGAACCATGTTTAGAATGGGTCCCGTGCATACCCGGGACAACGGTCCAGGAGTATCCGGTACTGAGCCGGAACGTACCGCTAGGCACCGGGACTTACTATATGCCCGAAGGTCTAAGTATACGTCCGAATAGGAATAGAGTGTCACCGTTCCCCACAGGATAAACCCAGGGGATTATAACACACCCAGCAGGCAGGCAAGGGGGAGGGGTGCAGTACACCCCTCGGAAACGCCTGGTGGCCTCCAGGTCGAATCTAACAGGAATAGTTGTACAACATATGTATGACCACCATAAACACAGAAGGTATATCGATACCTAGGTCGAATCCAACAGGAATAGTTGCACAACATATGTATGGCCACCATAAACATAGAAGCTATATCGATACCCATCAATTTCCCGCATCCCGATGTAAGTTATTTAAATATAACAGAGTCTCAAATAATAATGTCTACAGGGTATTCACAAAAGTAAAATATCTATGGTTATCCTATTACGGGAGTCAACGGAGTATAATATCAGGAGTAATGTCAGGAGCCTCCCTATTTCAGGGGTTCAAGTATACAAGAGTTCAGGAGTACAAGAGTTCAGGAGTACCAAATATCTGGTAATAATATAATAGTCATGCCAAGTCCCCGTAAAAGTGATAGTCATGAATATATCATATAATACTGGTATCAGAGGTGGTAGTGTCCGGTCAAGGGTCACTATATCAAGTCAATGTACTTGTACCACATGAAAGCAAGTCATATACTGGGTGTCAAGATCAGGTGTCAAGTATGACATACATCGAGTACCGGTGTCTAAATATCAAGTGCCGTGGGACAGGTTTCAAATATCAAGTGTCGGTGTAAATACCGAGTGCCAGTGTAAATACCGAGTGTCGGAGTCATAAATCATATATCAAGTGTAACATGCCAAGTGTCGGTGTAAATATTGAGTGCCAGTGTAAATACCGTGTGCTAGTGTAAATACCGAGTTCAACATCATACATTAACTCACATAGCATGGTAAAACTACGGTAGTAAGTGCTAGGCATGATAAAGTATCCACATATAGATATCATGCTATAAATACAAGAGTGTTATTTTTAAGTGTATTAAAAAGCACTCGCCTGAAACCGGGGTGAAATACCGGTTAAAAATCTGAAAAATCGGCGATCCGTACAAGCAATCCACTAGCCCGTAGTTGTATATTAAAATATATAATTATAAATATATATATAAATATTAGAGAGGGAGTGAGAGGGGGGAGAGAGAGGAGAGAGAAAGTTGTAGGAAGGAGGAGAGAAAGAGAGAGAAAATAGGGAAATTTTTAGAAAAGAAGTATAAATTAAAAGGGGAGGGGTAGGGTTGTAAATATAGGGAAGTAATTTTAGGATGAGGGGATGGGTATTTTAGGAATGAGGGAAAAAGTGAGTTTTATTTAGGGAAAAGAAATGAAAAGAAAGAAATAAAGAATGGAAAGAAGAGAGAAAGAAAGAAAGGAAAAAAGAAAAAGGAGGGGAGGGGGTGGCCGAGGGAGTGGGAGTTGGAGTGGTGGAGTTGTGGTTGGTTGTTATTGGTGGAGGTGGTGATGGTGGTTGGTGGTGGTGGTGGTGGTGATTGGAGGTGTTGGGGAGGGGGAGGAGGTGATGATGGGGTAGTAAAAGTAGAGAATTTGGTGGAGATGAGGGTGAATTTTGAAAAAGAGAAGGAAGATGAGGAGATGGATTATGTTGAAACTGAAGTTGGTGGAGGGTTGTTGGAGGTTGAAGGAGGTGGTGGAGTGGAGAGGGGTTGTGTGGGAGTGGGTGGCCGGCGGCGGCGGCGGTGATGGTGGAGGCGGCGGCCATGGAGAAGAAGGAGGAGCGGGTCTAGTTTTGTTGAAGTGGTTAAGATGAAATTTGAAATGAAAATGAAAAGAGAAGGAAGGAGTGGGAGGTTTTTAATGGAGTGGAGGGAAAATTGAGATGATGAATGGGGATGGAGGGGGGATGGGCTGCAGCAGCAGCCCATCATGCCTCTGCTGTTGCTGCTACGGCTGTGGAGCAGGGAACCAGGGTATGGGGGGAAGTCAAAGGGGGGAGAAAGAAAGAAAGAAAAAGAAAGTAAATTAAAGAAAAAGGAAAAAAATAAGGAAAAAGAAAGAAAATTAGTTTAAAATTTTTATTATTAAATAAATTATTTATTATAATTTTTGGAAGTACAAAGTAGAGGAATAAAGAAGGAAAAAGTACGAAAGGATAAGACCGGTAATTAATATTATTATTTTAATAAGGCGAAAATTCGACCGTTTCAGAAAAGTTTCGAAAAATTCTCAAAAATAGAAAATATTATTTTAAGATGTTCGATGAAATCAGATTCTAAAAATTCAATGTAATTTTCAAATTAAAAAATCCTGGAATCTTTCGGCGATACTGGCCGACACCAAAATCGGTGAAATTTTGATAAATTTAGAAAAATCTCAAAAAATATTTTTAGATAGAAAATAAAATTCTAAGAAGTAATGTGAAAGCTTTTTTTAAAAATTCAATCCCGTTTAAAAACTAAAAAATCTGGGAATTAGTCAACGATGCCGACCGCCACCGGTTTTGAAGATTTTGCAGAAAAATTCTAAAAAATTCAAAAAATCATAAAAAATCTAAAATATTAGAAAACAGTGTCTGAAACTAAAATTGGTCAAATCGGACTAAAAGAAAGGTCAAATCGGGCTACTGCCTGGTATCGGGTTCCCGATCCGAGTTAGGGCTTACTCCAGATCTGAGAATCCAGATCCGATAGACAATAATATAAGCAATTACAACTTAACAATAAATACTGAAAGAAAATTGAACAATATGATCGAAAAAAATTCGGAACACGCATCTGGGTACGTATCCCGGGAACGGGGTACTACAGTTTCCCACCATAGGCAATTTGGGACTAAAAGAAAACTAAAAAAGTTTTAAAACAAAATAACTAGTAAATGAACTCAAATAAGCTAAGTATTAGATGTCCCCAACATTCTCCCAGAGTTGGAGAAAACTCAACCTTGTCGAGTGCAGATCTCGGCTCTCAATCGTGCCATGGTGGTGGTCGCAGAACCATCATGCAGGCATCCAATCTGAACCAAGGTGGCGGAGGTGACTTCTTTGACGAGTCCGTTGTAAATGATAGCAGAGCTGAAATGACATATGCAGTAGGACATGCTAAATTCTCTTCACTGAACATTAGGCCGATACCAGGTCCCATGGGATATCCAACTCGTAGGAACCTTATAGGAACTTGCACACTGACTGTGTAACATTCTCACAATCTCAGAGTGAATCATACCCGTCACTTCATTAACTGTAAATTCCTGCAAGATATTATGTGAAAATAAAACAAATTTATAGTCATCATTTCAATTGCTATCTATCTAAGAGTTTCATCATATGCAACAGGCAAATACAATGCAATTGACTCACTAGATTCATCTTCTGGAACAGTGATATCATCTGGCATGGGTATACTAGACTCAACTGATGTATTCACAACATCACTAATATCTGCAGAAGACACATGACTCTCATCAATAATCCGTACACCGGGATTGACTAAATGCTCCTCAATGATACTAGAAATCTCAGAAGGAACGCAGACATCCTCAACAACTTTCGAATCGTCAAAATTATTACTAGGTACAACATTAATATGTTGACTCTCCAAGGAGCACTGGTAATCAAAGTGTTCATATTCATCACATTTAGAATATTGCTTCTAGGAGGAGCATTGGTAATCATAGTGTTCATATTCCTCACATTTAGAACACTGTTATCAGGCTTTGACACTAACTATCCTCTTGAAAGTCAAGTCTATCTTTAGGGTAAAATCAAAAACATCTTCAGTGAAGTTCACACCATAAAAGCTAATGATTATAGCACACCTAATGTTGGACCTTAAACTTGAGACAAACCTAGTTATGATCTGGGAATGGTGCTCTCTCACATCACAACGACGAGTTAAGTCCTCAAATATAACTATATAATCTCTAACGGATAAATCACCCTGTCAGAGATTGTATAACTGGTCTAATTCTATTCTCTTTTGAAGTTGCCTAATCATATGGTCAAGCTTATTAAGATTATTCATGTTGGAGTTGCATTAGGATACAAACAATTAAGCGGATGCAGTGTAAAATCATATATTGAAAGAAAATTAAATGCATACACTAAATGAGAAAGAATTTAAATATTCTAAAGATCAACTTTTAAATGCAACAATGCAATATTATAACGGATCAAGATAACACACAATGCAAATACTAGATAAAAGTAAAATACATATCAACTAATAAAATTATTATAATCCACTAGTATAACAAGTAATCGGCAATTATTAAATTAGTTCAAGATAGATGTCACCTGAGGAGTGAGACGTTCACGCCCAACATAGAGTTTTTCTAGAATTCCTTGAAAAAATGCCCATAACCATAGGCTAAAAATTACGCACAAAATCCTGAAACGTCAGTAGTATGATCTGGGAGGAAATTATCTCGAAAGTCGTGCGAATCGGGCCTGAAACGGGCACGAAAACGCTATTGCTCTGGTATGTGAACAGTACCGGCTCGGGAACTCGGCTCGAGCTAATCTCGTTCGGCTTAGCCCACTCGAGGTTGACTTGAGTTAGCTCCGGGTCGGCTCAGGCTGAGTCATCGGCTCGAGCTGACGTCGCAATGAGGCGTTGACGTCAGCAACGAGGCGCTGACGTCAGCGGTTTGAGTTGACTACACTCGGGTCAAATCCGGGCTGAGATGAAGCGGGTCGGTCTCCTTGCGGGTCCACAACTTAAACCCTTTATCAACTTTCTTTTATAACTGTGTGTTCGGGTTGGATCTTTATTTGAAGATCTGCTAACATTTTTTTTCTCATTCTGTTTGTAGGCAAGGGAGGCTGATTAGGGCACTGGCGAAGCTTTTTGACTAGCGATGATGATGCAGGTGATGGCGGCACTCGACGGCGGAGAGAAGATAAAGTAGGTGATGGTGAAGGTGAAGATGACGACTGCACGAGAAGGAACGAGTGATGGCGATTGATGCATGGATGTTGTGGATGTGTGAATGCAGAGGATGAGGGGAGGTCGATGGTGGAGGAGGAGGTCAGTGTCGCGGTGGATCTCGTGCGATGTATGGTGGCTGCACAACGAAGGCGAGGAAGTTGAGGTGGCGGCTCAGATCTGGTGGGATCTTAAGCAACCAGAGCGGCGCGAGGAAGTTGAGGCGGCGATTGTAGCTGTGATGGATGGTGTTGTCGATGGAGGGGGAGAACTTGATGGCGAGATCGCGGCGCAGATTGTGAGGGAGGTCAGGGGTACTAGTGGTTGTCGATGACGAGGGCACTGCTGCCGAAGATGAACAGGGAGATGGGTGCTATCGAAGATAAAGATGACCTGGGTGTTGTCGAAGATGAACAGGGCCTCGTGGTAAATTTTGGAGATTTTTCTGATTTTTTTTTGAGAATATGACAGAGGAACAAGAAGATGAAATTTAGGGTTTTGAATTTTGTGGATAAAATTAAGATTTAAGCTCTGATACCAAGATGATGGAAGATGAACACTAGAAAACCTCAACATAGAATTTATCACTCAAGATAGAGTTTGAGAATCTCTCCTTTGAGCATCTCACTTAAAGCACACGGACTATACAAAATGTTCAAATGGTAGTTTTTATAATAATCATAAACTGACAATAACAAAAGTATTCTGGGTCTCATATAGGCTTAAGTCACAGAAAGTTTCCCACCACAGGTAATATGGGACTAAAAGAAAACTAAATAAGTTTAAAACAAAATAACCAATAAAGGATCTCAAATAAGTTAAGTAAAGCACTAGATGTCTCCATCACAAACCCTTGTTGTGAGTTTGTCCTAAGTAATGACATGATGCTATCATAGTCCAAGGAGGGGCATACAACAACAAACAACAACAACAACATCACTGCTATTATCCTGGATTTTAGAGGCTCTACGTCAATCATTTCCGTCCGTTAAGCTCTATTAAGTGCCATTAGATCCTTTGGTTATATTAACAATGTTAAGTTTAGTTATTAGTATTTAGGTTATTGGTGGTTATTGGGTTATTACCCATATACCCTCCTTGTCTTCTACACACACACACCCCCTATATACAATCATTTATTAAGGATTTTCTATTTCTCTACATGGTATCAAAGCTAGAGAAACTTTAAACCTAAAAATTCACCATCTTCTTTCCTTACTTTTATCAAATTCCCCATCTCTCCAAACAGCTGTCACCCCCTCTTTTTTCCATTGTCGTTGGTCCAAAGCCCTGCCGCCCCACCAAACACCTGCCACCTGGTCCGCAGACCTGCCGCCACCCTCACAAGCACAGCCGCCAATCTCCAAGCCCCCAACCACCTGCCACCACTACCCCATCTTCCCCAAAGATTATCGCCGACCTTCAAGGGCTCCAAAAAGTATCACAACTACTCAAAAATCAGTTTTTAGAGCTAATTTGGATCTTTTGATGCTCTACAAGACCCATTTGGAGAGACCTAATTTGTTAACTGCTTAAAAATTAAATTTTACATCTGATCTAGCTATTTGGATGCACTTCAAAACTTCTCTGGTGAGATCTGCTCTGTCTACTGCTTAGAAATCAGATTTTTACATCTGACCTGATTTTTTTAAGGCTATATATGCTACTATTTGGTACCTAAAGTTACTTATTTTTTATTACTGGCTATTTATTGCTACTACTGACTATCTTTCTGGTGATTCCTCTGATTGGATAGTATGCCTGAGACTATGAGTTCATCCTCCACTATGATCTCCTCTTCAATGGTTGAAACTTCTGTCCCCAAGACAATGTTGGGGACTACCGTGAAGTTGAATGGCTCCAACTACCTATTATGGGTGCAGGCGTTTCACATATTTATTGGTACTCAAAACAAATTGGCCCACCTCCTACAGCCTTTACCTGCTGATGCGGATCCCATGTATGTGACTTGGCTTATTGGAGATTATTCTGTGATGATATGGATTCTTAACAGTCTGGAGGAGAAGATTAGTGATAGTGTCATGTTCCTGTCTGCTGCTAAGAACATGTGAGATACACTGAAAGTGACGTATGACAATAAAAAGAATCCCTCGAGTGTGTTTGAAATCTATGAGCGTTTTTTAAGCTCAAACAGGGAGATAAATATGTGCTTGAGTTCTATGGTGAACTCAAAGGTCTTATTGATGAGTTAAAGATGCATTAGTCGTCTGTTACTGATATGACGACACTGAGGGGGGTATTGTTAGAATCTCGCAGTGTCAAAGTTTCTATCTGGCTTGAGTCCTACACTACGATCCCAGGTGTGGGATCAGATTCTGGGAGGAGATAGTATTCCCACATTGACTGTGTAACGCCCCGATCCGACAGGTACGGAGACGTTACTGCAACGTATATACGCAGGTCAGAAACACCCTCACGTATATACGCTAAGCATCAGTACAAGTAAGAATCAGAGTACGGAAGCAAGTGGTGCATTATACATTCCAACACATGAGTACAATTACAAAGTTATCACCAGAGGTGATCCAATATTACATGAATATTACATCACTGATATGCGCAATTGCGAGAATACAAAGAGATGTACAAGTATGAACGGTACAAAGACAGGCTCAGAGTCATAACAGGAAAACTCTAGAGCCGAGCAAGGGGGTCTGGAAAGATGGAACTCTGGACGGTCTGCTGGAGATCCACGCTACCGCTGCGCCACTCTGATCAGCAACTGGAAGAATCCACACGCTCCAAGCTCCATGACCTGGACATGAGGATCCAGGGGAGTCAGATGATACTCCCCAGGCGAGTGGTGATACAAAAGCCAAGTGGCGAGCAAGGGTAAGTATATGTATAGCGATGAAACCGAATAAAGCCGAGGACGAGTAAATCTGATTGTATGGTTTCAGATCACGGCTCCATGAGACTAGTACATCGAAGGAATAATCCAAACAAGGAAACCCTCATCTATATACCTTTATCTCATGTCACCATAATCTAAGCACATACAACCCGACTGCACTCAGGGCATGATAAGATAATGAACAGGAGGCAGATAGATACAAGGGATAAAGCAGAGTATGAGCAGTTAATACGATAATACTCATAAAACCGAAAATCCGAAGTAAAATCCAGGACAAGCAAATATGGTAAGGCATATCACATATTCATAGCAGTTTAAGTTGCAGGCTTCAGTATGCGTCCCATTCCACATACTTCTACTTACAACTTAAAGAGCAGGTTATTATCTTGACACTTTATTATTACTCGTCTTACCCTGATATCTAGCTATGTGAACTAGCGTCCCAGCACACATAGATCCATATCCGAGTAAAGCAAGGTTGTTATTGGAAACCAGCGGGGGTATCAACGAACTATGTTTACAGTGTGTCCCGTACATGCCCGGGACCACGGTCCAGGATTGTTCCGTTGCTTGGTGACGGAACCAGCCACAAGGCTAACAGGAGGGACTTATGTATGCCCTTATCATGATGGTACCAGGAAGGAGGGAGCCAGCACTCCCCTCGGTCGCCTGGAGGCCCACAGGTCAGACCGGAAGTTTTAGTTGCACAACATGCCTAATACCACTGTAAACACGAACACATATTGATAGCCGCGAGTTTCCCCCGACCCGATGTAAGTTGTTCCTTTTATGATTTATTAGATGATTATCAGATTCCGGGAATGAGCAAGAGCAAGTCAGGAATATCAGGGATGCAGGCATATCAGGAGTGCTGGTTCGTACTATAATGCATCACATGTGTATCAGGAGTACAGTTGTACTTATCAAGATGTCAGGTCATCATTCCCGTTATCGTGATAATCATAAGAGTCAAGTTATCATGCTGGGAGTCAAGTGATAGCATGACAAGAGGATGATATTAGACAGGTAACCAGTCATGTCAAGAGATTGATATCAGTCCGGTGGCAAGTCACGACATAACAAGGGGTCTTGCCAAGTGGTAGCATGACAGGTGTTAGGTGATAACAAATCAGTTGCCAGGTGATATACATGTGTTAAATAGTAGCATGAAAATGACAAGTAGTATAAACAGGTGACAGGCATTAGCATGTAGATGGTAAGTATCAAGCAAAAGCATATCAATAATAGTGGAACACAATCAAAGAAGGTGTTAGTTCCAAACAGCATAAATCATGAAGAATACAAGTCGACTGATGAAAATAGGAAAGTCCAAAGGAAGCGAGAACACTCGCATAACCAATAAAATAGTAAGGCAAGAGGATAGCGAGATCACTCGCCTAAATCTTAGTGAAATCTCTGATATCCGGGGTCCAGGAATCAACGCGCAAACGCGATCAAATAAAAGGAGAACGAAGACGCGGGGGACGCTGACGCGGGAGCCGCGTTGCGAGAATAGCAGGTGCGGGAATCACAGACGCGGGGGATCACGTCGCGAAGGTGTCAAAACGCGAGGCAAGTGGCCTGCGTTTAAATCAGGGCATGAGGAGAACGTGGACGCGGATGCGGGTTCCGCATCGCATTAACACAAGGAGAATACGGACGCGGGTGTGGGATCCGCGTTAGGAAACAAACAGGGAGGAGGGAAGGTGATGTTCGTCAAGTAACAAGTCTTGTAATAGCAATATATAACACAAGACTCGAGGATAAGGTCCATATTCAAAGAAGTGATTAACCACAGCAAACAGTCAAGATTAGTCGACTAGGGAGATATAGTAGTCGACCTATGAAGGAGTTAGTCGACTATAGATAAGGGATAAGTCGACTAGTAATGCTGCGTTTCAGAAAGCTGCGTCTCAGAAGGAAAGTTAGTCGACTAGGGCAAATGAGTTAGTCGACTAATGAAGGCCGCGTCTCAAAGAGCCGCGTCTTCAGAAGGAAAGTTAGTCGACTAGGGGATGATAGTAGTCGACTAATAGGGTTGCGTCTTTCAGAAATAAGGCTGCGTTTCAAAGGGGTTAGTCGACTTATAGTTTGGTCAAGTCGACTAATGGAGTGCAAAACAGAGAGCAGATCCTGATGTTCGAGGTTTGCGTTTGATGATAAAAACACAAGTATAATGATAAGTTCTTTGTTAAAGTGGTTGCCAATTATCACCAAAACGATCACCGGAATAATCGCGAACGATTACCGGAAAATCTACGGCGATAAAGCTCGGCCCCAATCCAAAAGGAGGGTACCGGCCCAAGAGTCTTGCCGATGATGAAGAGCACGGCCCCCAATCCAACGGAGGTGGCCGGCCCTAAAGGAGAAGGAGAGAGGTTGATGGTGCAAGTCCAGTTCAATATCCAAAGTTGGAGTTTTGGAAACGAAGCTTCGGGGAGCGAAGCTTTAGGTCATCGGAAAGAGCACGACGAGGAGATGAAGACGGCGCGGTCGATGGTGGCTAAGGTGGTGTATACGGTGGTGGAGATGGTGATGAAGCTATAGAGTTTAATGGGTTCATGGTGTTTCATGGTGAAAAGAGGAAGAAGAAGATGGTATGGAGGTGTTGTTGTGGTGGTTGTTGTTGTTAGAATGAAGAAGGAGAGGGAGGGGAGAATGATGGTGGAATTTGGGGTGAAAATGGTGGAGAAATGATGGAGAGATGGGTGGCCATGGGAGGGAGCATCATGGTTGATGTGCTTGCTGTTTTAGTTCTCAGGAAACAACAAGGAAGAAGGAGGAATGATTAATGAAAGAGAGAGAGAGAGAGGGGGTATATATAAAGGGTAGGAAAACATTATAATAATGTTGTTGTCATTCACATGATAAAGTGAAACTTGCGTTTCACTTCTCCAAACGCCCAAACGCAGCCCTCAAACCTGCGTTTAGGCCAAAATGAGCCAAACGCGGGAGTTTAAAGCCGCGTTCAGGGAAGTGCGAAGGTTGCGTTTAACAAAAGGACAAAAGTCAGATTTGACTTGATGGAAGTTGATCTGAAGTGCATTAAATGCGGCATGGGGAGGTGAGGAGAGAATCTCTGCATTAAATGCAAAATCCCAGGAGTGAAGCTCGCGTTTGGCGAGAAGAGAGAAACAGTGGGAAAATATCTGGACACTATTCCGGTATCTGGGAAAACACCGAAAACTCCGGAAAAGTCCCAAAAATAAAGTAACTTGAAAAGCTTCTCAAAAATTCTCAAAAATAATAAATATTATAAAATGATTTTTGGTGAAATCGATTTTCAGGAATTCAATCTCATTTTCAAAATAAAAATCATAAGGTCAACCGTCAATACCGGTCTACACCGGGCCGGCCAGATTTCGATAAAATCTGAAAAATTCCAGAAAATGTCTGAAAGAAGAAAATATAATTCTAAGAAGTAATATGAAAGCAGAATCTAGAAATTTGATTCCAATTGTAAATTAAAATTTCTGGAATCAACCAGTGATACTGGCCGACACCCAATCCAGTGAAATTTTGATAAATTTAGAAAATTCTCAGAAAAAATATTTAGATAGAAAAGGTGATTTTAAGAAGTTACTGGAAAGCCGTTTCTTTAAAATTTAACTCCGTTTGTAAATTAAAAATCCGAGAATCGGTCAGCAGTACTGGTCGACACCGGTTTTGAAGATTTTCAACTTAATTCAGGAAAATTTCAGAAAATCATAGAAAATCCAAAATATTGGAAAACAGTATTTAAAACTGAAATCGGTCAATTTAGAATAACAAAAAGATCAAATTGAGAAATCTACTAGGATCGAGTCCCCGGTTCAGACTAGGGCTGACTCCGAGTTCACAAATCCGAATCCAAGGCAATACGATCATATGAATAATTCATAATACAAAACAAATACAGGAAGTAAATCAAAAATACGATCAGAAAATACGAATACGCAACTAAGTACGTATTCCGGGAACGGGGTGTTACAGACTGTCACCTTCTCGAGAGTTATGCGAGTATCTATTAGAGCTGATGTTTCCTTTGCACCTTCCATTGAGCAGTTTGTCATAGTTTCTGAACGTGGCCGTGGTCGTGGTCATGGCCTCGATTTTGAAGAACGAGAATGTGAATTTGTTGGAGGTGAACGTGACTCTTATGGAGGCAGACAAAATACCTTTGAGAAAAAACTCTGGCAATGCAGACACTGTGAACACAATAATCAAATCTCCAGAAGTGCAGGGAGAAATTTGATCGACCTGAGTGAGCACAACTTTCTCAATCTGATTCTTCTGTCCGCGTAGCACTCCTCAGGACTATTCGTCCACTTCCTCCACTCTTCCTGGTTCTTTCACGATTGTAATGACACAGGAGGAGTATAATCTACTTAGATAGTTAGAGTTCTCTCAGAACAATCATTCAGCAACTCATGCATCAGTTTTAGGTATGCACGCCTATACTGTCTCTCCTCAAAGCCCTGGATATTAGACTCTGGAGCCTCATCTCACATGATAGATATTACACAAAAGTTTATTTCTTTAAATATGTCCACTGTCCATCCTTCTGTTAAAATTACTGATGGTACCCATTCACCTGTACTAAGCAATGGGGTAGTTCAGGCTACTCCATCCTTGATCCTTACTCATGTCTTATGTTCCACGATTTTCTGTTAGTCTCTTTTCTATCAGTTAGCTTACTAAATAAAATAACTGCAAAATAACATTTTTTCCTTCTGATTGTGTGTTTCAGGACCTGTTGACTAGGAAGAGGATTAGTTTGGGGCATAAGCGAGAAGGCATATAATATTTGGACGATCGAGTGAACCCTATGAGTTTGGTTGCAGGTCAGCCTGATCAAGTTTAATGTGGTACAGACGCTTGGGTAATCCTTCGTTACAAAAAATTTGGTCTGTTATTCCTATTGAGTCATCTATCTCTTCTTTAGGTTATGAATTTTGTGAATTAGGTAAGCAACATCATGCTACCTTTCAGAGTCGAGCCAATAGTCATAATAGTTCTTCTTTTGAGTTGGTCCACTCTGATATTTGGGGTCCTATTCGTATGCCCTTTATTAAGAGTTTTAGATATTTTCTACTCTTTAATGATGGCTTCTCTCGCATGACTTGGTTGTATCTCCTAAAAGAGAGGTCAAAAGTGTCCAGTGTAATTGAGTTTTTCTTTAAAAAAATAAAAAATCAGTTTTCTAATTCTACTCCTGTGCTTCTTACTGACAATGTCTGGTGTATGTAAAAGAAAGATGTATCTAGTTTTTGTTTCAAAAATAAAATTATTCATCAGACCTCTTGTTCTCATACATCCCAACAAAATGGAGTTGCTGAAAGAAAACATAGACATATTCTGGATGTTTCTAGAACTTTTACGATCCATATGAGTATTCATTATTTATTGTCTGTTGCTGTGTTAAGTGCATGTTATCTAATAATAAGAATGTCTTCTTTTGTTCTCAATAAAAGATTTCCATTTTCTTATCTTTATGCTAACAAAAACACCTTTCTCCATGTCTTCTCGTGTTTTTGGATGCAATTGTTTTGTTCAAAACTTCATCTCCTGAGTTAGATATGTTATCTCCTAGATCTATAAAATGTGTCTTCATTGGGTATCTTAGAATACAAAAAGGATATCGGTGCTATAATCCTTCCACCAGAAAGTATTTGGTATGTGCTGATGTCACATTCTTTGAGTTTGTTCCATATTTCTTTACACAGGTTCTCGTCACCATATATGAGAGTGTCCCTTCTTCACTATTTGTGCTATTACCTAACCTGCTGATAAAGATTCTTTGCCAGTGCCACCAGCAGAAACTACATATCCATTTGTATCAAAGCCAGTTTAGAATTTCATATACGTCTACACTTATCGTCCAAAGGTTCCTGCCTCCAAGCTAGTTCCGGCTAACCCCTCTCTAGTAGACGGTCCTCCTTCTCCACCATCAACTTCTCTTTCTGATCTTGATATTCCTATCACCCTTCGAAAAGGTAAACAATCTTGCACTGATCATCCTATTTTGAATTTCGCTTCTTATGATCATCTAAACCCCACTTTTCAATAATTTTCTCTCTTTGTCTTCTGAGCCTATACTCAAGTCTTATACAAAAGCTTTATTGGTATCTCCCTGGAAACAAGTTATGGATAAGGAGATGGACAACTCTTGCTCCATAGAAACTTGGGAGTTGATTTTAGCACCAACAGATGCGGTGGTTGTTGGTTGTCGCTGGGTCTTTACTCTAAATTACCACACATATGGATCTCCGGATGGATATAAGGCCAGGCTCGTGGCCAAGAGTTATACTCAGGCATATAGCATCGACTATTTTGAGACGTTATAGCCAGTTGCCAGGATAAACTCTATCAAAATTCTGTTCTCTATTGCTATTAACTTGTCATGACTATTATTCCAGCTGGATGTCAAGAACGCCTTATATAGGGATCTTCAGGAGGAAGTGTATAGGAGCAACCTTCAGGTTATGTTACTCAAGGAGAGACTAAAGTCTGTCATCTAAAGAAGGCTATATAAGAACTCAAGTAGAGTCCAAGAGTGTGGTTTGAGAAGTTCAGTCTTATCATATCTGGTATTGGTTTTCGCCAATGTCATTCAGATCACTCTGTCTTCGTTCGGCGCATAAAGTCTGACATTGTAGTTTTGACTATTTATGTTGATGATATTTTGCTGATTAGGAGTGACTCAGCTGGGATAGTAGAGATTAAGATGTATCTTAAGCGTCATTTTGTGACCAAGGATATCGGACATCCAAAATACTTTCTGAGAATTGAAGTTACACATCAAAAACATAGTGTACTTTTTTCTCAGCGAAAGTATGCTCTGAACCTTCTGGAGGAAACAAGATTTTTTAGACGTAAGCCTGCTAATACACCAATGGAAGCCAATATGAATTTATGGTTTGATGACAGTCATACACTTGATGATTCAGGAAGATATAGAAGATTAATTGGGAAGCTGATCTATCTTATGGTGACTAGACCAGAGATAACTTTTACCGTAGGAGTGCTGAGTAGATTCATGTATCAGCTCAGAGAGACTCATTAGTTAGATGCGATGAGGGTTCTAACTTATATCAAGAGTTGTCCAGAAAAGTGTTGGTTTATATGAAACATGGACATGTATTACTAAATGTTGACTTACCAAATTATTCATCTAAAGCATGTACTATATTACGGATAATGTTGTTTGTTACTACAGACATAGATCAGATTAACATTGATTCAACACAAGCAGGCAGACAATGCTCTTAACAAGATATGGGCAACTGGATGCACAGTGGTGGAGTTATTGCTGGACAAGAAAAAGAAAAGGAGAAAAAAATTCAATGTATATGACAGTAATTCTGGTGTCAGGAGATCAAATGAACTTCTCTAAACAGACGTTTATCAACAAATATGTACATATGCGTGCATGCGCTGTGCACATACACAGCATATATGTGTATGGTGATACATCTACATATTTTTAATAATTCAATCCTTGCAGTTAGACAGGTAGGAACTTGACTTATAATATATTATCGTCAATGTAAATTGAAGTGAAATACATATAATTATTAGTTATTCAATCATCATGTAATATATCAATTGGCAGCGATATGTCAGTATCATTTAAAGTTACATTTATGTCTTAGTTAGATGGAAATAACAGCGGTCACCAGTTCCCGTCTTGCCTCAACCAATATATTCTGAATAATTTTCATGGTGGAAAGGCCCTACTTTCAAATTTAAATCTTAAGAAAAAAGTGAGACAGAAATAACTTTCTCAAAAATGAGAAAAATTTTTGTGGCATGATAACAAGTAACAACAACTAGGATTACCCTCAAAAAGATAAAAACTAGGATGCATGTGAATTTACATGAAGAAGCAGCAGCATCAGCAAGGACATTCAGAGGGATGATGTAAACTGGATCTGTGACTGACTGCTGATAGCTGTTATATCAAGTGTGGCAATATGATACCCAGTGGGTGACAGTATGTCACATGCATTTCTTATCTTGAAAGCAAGACTATTCCTTTTGTGAGGCCAAAGAGAGAGATAGTACCAGTGTATGGGGTGGTGCCCCCTTGTCAGCAAGTATATTACTACACCAAAACCATAGGACAGTGCCCTTTTCAAACACCCCTTGTCTTCTTCCTCCATGTTCTCTCCCCCTCTGCCACTACCCTACAGCTACAGTGCTCTCTCTTCTCCCCTTCTCTCTTTGCTCTTGTATTCTTCTTGCCCATTTCATATTCTCTCTCTCAGCAAGTTGGTTTGGTTCAGGGCAAGAGCCAAATTTCTCAATTCAAAAGTGATCACATATCAGCAGAGGTACCTAGTAGGTTTTTTTTATCTAGAGTACAGAAGCACATACATAAATCTAGAGTAGGGTTTTTATCAGAAAATGCAGGTGACATGACCCATGACCCGGCGGAAATTGATAACATCAGGGGAGCCAATATTGCACCCCAAAAGGTGATGAAGGCACCCCTAGAATTAGGGCACCCCCAAATTTGATAAAGCCCCCCCTCCCCCTTCCCTCCAAAAAAAAAAAAAAAAAAAAAAAAAAAAAAAAAAAAAAAAAAAAAAAAAAAAACTCCCAAAATGTCCTCTTCTTCTCCTCCTCTCCCTCTCATGCCTCTCCTCGCCGGCGACAACCCCTTCCGGCGAACCCCCTCCCTTCTCTCCCCCCATCTCCCCCTCCCTCCCCCGATCTTCACCACCAGTCTGTTCTGTGGTGGGGGGGGGGGGGGGGGTGATCCCTGGGGGAGGTGGGGAGATCGTTGGGGGAGGAGGGCGTCGCCGGGGGAGGCCGGGGGGAGTGGGGTTCACCGAAGTTGAAGGAGGAGAAAGAAAAAAAGGACATTTTAGATTTTCACCGAGAGTGAAATGGTAAAAAATAATAATGGCATACTTGTAAATTTTTTTTTTCTTTTGGGTGTTTTGGTTGTGTGTATGTTTTGGAGGGGGCGTTGGTTTGCTTTCTCAAGAAGTGGGTGGCTAGGGAGGGGATTGGCGTATATGTCATTCGTTTGTTGAGTGGACTATAGATTACATGCAGATGGATGTCTGGAGGGAAAAAGAATTGCTGCAGGACTGGCTACATGGAAACAAGTACCAAAAAGAACTGCAGATTAAGAAACAAAAATGTTTGGGTGCTAGTGACTTCATGCACAGAGTCAGTAGCACTTCTTTAGAACAACACATTATGGTGATTATACAAGTTGAGACTAATACCTAAGCAATTAAGTTAAAACACATTTATAAGTAGGAGATAATCACAATTCACATGTTAACTATAAGAAAAATAGGTACGTTATGTATAGAGATAAGGATGCAAAGGGAGAGAGAATGATCTTTTTTTCAGTGGCCCATGAATATATATGCATGGACCAAAACCCATCTAACAATATCTATATGAACTTGGTTTGATCTCATAATATTATTTCACATCTTTAGCAATATAGGAATAAGCAAGATGAAAAAGAAAAAAAAATAAGGACATGGTGTTACTCATACAATTTTACTAGGCATCAAATACTACTTTATTGCCCAAGTACCTTCCTTCAATCCTGACTCAATCTTGAAGTGGTAGTGCTAGCTCTTCATTCACCAATAGCCAAGATACGAATCCTCGAGCTTTTGACATGATACAAATAGCATTACTGTCCAATGGGATTTTCTCTTTCTTTCTAAATTCACCCGGGGAATGAATATACGGACAGATTTTGTGGTGCTCGACACATCAAATTTAATGGAAATTGTGGTGATCTGACCATGGCCAGAATGCAGATTGATCGTCCATACCACACAACAAGTTACTGAAATTCTCATCGGGGACGCCATTGTGCTCGACCTTGGGGCAGGGGAGGTCCGGCCTACTGGAGCCTTGGAGGAGCTGGACCATTGTAGGTGGCCTAATTGATGGGAAGAAGGGAAAGCTTTGGTGAGGATGATTTAGAGGGCTCTCAGTGGCTGGTGTTCTTGAGATGTCCAAGTTAACCTCAGAGCTATTCTCACTCCTATTGCTGTAAGATCCCTCAGTTTCTTTGTTGAGATTGATCAGTTCTGATGTCTCTCTACCTTTGAGAGTCAAGATCTGCACAGTGTCAATTGGTTCAGTCCACAAATTATAAAAACACAAGTAATCGCAGAAAGAGACATTACCATTTTATTTTCTTCTTTATGATAAAATAACGTTACGTGTAATGAAGCAAACAACTCTCTTCAAGAAATGTAAAGAATTGCATTATGGGTTGCTTTAATATCAGAAACAATTTTATGTACAATTTCCTCGAGATCCATACTAATTGAGGACCTAGAGAAGTAAACTTTAGAAGAGAAAAAAAAGATCCAACAAGAGGAGCAAAAATAATCCATGTACTACACTATCATTGAAACTGTCAAGCAAATATCTGAAACATTTAATTGGTTCTGTGTCTATTTAAAGAATGGGACATTTTTGACTGAAATAGAGACTAGCTTGGATGAGCTAGACTAAAGGAAAAGACATTGATGACAACATGTGGTGAAATATAAGTTGAAGGGTTCTATGAAAAGAAAGATGTGATTCTTCAATTCAATGTCAAGGAGGTAGTTCTTAAAATCCATGTCAAATGCGAATCCAATAAAATCAATTCAAGAAAAGGAGGAGGAGGAGAAGAAAAGGTATCAAATTAAATAAAGAAAAAAAGGGGAAACATAATGCATCCAATCATTAGAACTACACCATCTTTCTCAAAGACTCAAAGCCATCTAACAATCTACTAATTTTTTGTATCACCTCAAAAGGCTCAAATCAAAATGATTTCACAGTACATGGCACCGTACAGAAACAGGCCCCTGAACTGTATGTTTGTTCCAAAAAAAAGGATTGTTGGTAATCCCAAAAGATTCCATAAACAGAGTGCATATTGCAAACACTACCTCAGCTTGGAGCTTCTTGTTCTGTGCTTGGAGAGATTCATTCTCTGATCTGACAGCCTCAAACTGCCTCTTGAGCACATCATAGTCCTTCTCCAATTGTTTGGTCTTCCATCTTGCTCTCCTGTTCTGAAACCAGATGGCAACCTGCCTTGGCTGCAGCCCAAGTGCTCTGGCCAATTGCGTTTTCCTCTCAGGCTCCAACTTGTTCCCAATCTCAAAGTTCTTCTCCAATGTCCTGACCTGCTCTATGTTGAGCCTCCTCTTCTTCTCCCCAGCCTGAGAACAATCATCAGAGAGATCATCTTCTCCACCCATCTCTTCACAAGGTTCGATCCCTGGAAATGACATTGATCTCTGACCCAACATTGTAGCCACACCTACAATGAATTAACACCATTGGCTCGGGTCAATTGTAAGTCTTAATTTCCTTGCATTATAGCCACAACCACAATTATTCAAAAACAAAATAAAAGCGCAACTGGGTCATTGCCAGGATGATTCAAAGTATTGGAAGGGAATAATTCCCAGTATTCCCTAACATCGTAGCCACAACCACAATAAAGCAAAGAGCATAAACAATTGTATTAGACTGATAATTTTTCAAGTTTTGTGATTACCTCTGAATTCTTGGGGATTGGAGGGGAGAAGAGAAGATAGATGATTGATGGGCTGCTGGTGATCTTCTACTTCATGGGGGCTTTGGATTTGCAGAAGAAAGTTGTTAGGGAAGAAGGGGGAGGAGGAGGCCATTCCATTGCAAGACATTTGGTCTTGATTGAGCATGGGGTCACAGAGATATGTTGAAAAGTGTGTGTTGTATGTGTTGTATGTCTTGTGTGTGTGTGCGTGTGTGCGTGCGTGTGGGTGGGTGGGTGGGTTGGGGGGGGGGGTGTGGGGGTGGGCGGCTGATGGAAATATAACATGGAATATAGAAAAAGAAGAAGAAAAAAGATGCATCATAATAAAAGGAAAAACAAGGAAACTAAGTAACAAGAGATGAGAATTTTACAGCGAACAAGGCAATGTTAAAGAGGTTTCTAAACTTTGCACTCCTCTTTGTTAATTAGAGGAATACTTTATATATACATGTAATAGGTAGTGGTTGGGGTATTTTCTTCATTTTAATTTTATTAATTTATGAATGAGTGCAAGTTTTGTTTGTAATTTGTAAACGATATGCGTAATTGTGATTAACTTTTAGTTAATCTAGTCAAGTACAGTACATCTACAAGAAAGTACCATCTCTTTTTGGACTTGAATCCAAAGAGAAGTTTGTTTCCAACAGTACCTAAGGAATTGTATGGTTCATCCTCAGCAATTATTTTAGATTAAAATTTCAGTATCTTGCTATGGTTACAAGAGGTAATTAGCGCCGATAGATGATAATGATGTCTCTCTGATAATGTTCCTCAAGTTGTGAAGCAGAGGATAGTGTAGTTTCTGTAGCCCGTTTTGTCACTTTTATATTCACATAGACATATTATTCATTTAAAGCCCGAATAAATTTGAAATGTTGTTTGTAGGCTAAGCGATATTGAATTTTGCCATCAATGACAGATAATCAAGCATACTCGCTAGCGGCCTTCAGGTCAAGTCCCCATCTTGTCCAACGTTGATATCAAAATTAACAACCAAACACGTATTTAGATAGAACGGTGCCTGAATGACATTGATAATGATAACAAACTAATATCCCATTTTCTGTCGCAGCAATGTCCGACCAATTAGTTAACCAATCATCAATAAGGATGAAACCATCATTAGAAGCTATGACAGAATCATGCACAAGACCAAGAATAAGAAATCTTTTTGGGATCAGACTCGCAGTTAAGAGACCTCGGGATTCAGTAATTAAGCATATGAAAATCCTGGTTCCCTGTAAAGATGTCCACTTAATGTGTTTCTTAATAGATGTTGGCCTTTTCCCATCTGCATCTTGTTATTTTATGATCCCTTGTGAATAAGGGTAGAATATAAAAAGCTAATTAAGATATCATCAGGGACTAACTGCCTTGTTTACTTAATATAAAAGGAAAGAAAAAATAGTACAGAGAAAGGAGAAATGGGCTGGCTAGAGAAAAAATATATACATATTTGTATACAGATACAACTTTATGGTGGTGGTGAGCTTTAGAGAGCAGAGAAAGGGAAGGGCAGGAATCTTAGGGATGGGTCCTATGAGCTGCAGGGTCTGCTACCTAACCCACATACATCATGCATCTGGTTTCTCTCTCTCTCTCTCTCTCTCTCTCTCTCACCAATGGGAGGAAATTGTAGCCCGACTCAACTCCAGAGCTCAGCTGGAACCTTTTAGGTTTTCAGTAGTAGTGATACATTGGTTTTGATAGCCCATTGGCAGAATTTGGGTCCCTATTTTCTTATGGGTCCATTATTCAGTGAAAGGGTGATGATTGGGTGCTCAAGGAATTGTCAGTCTGTTTTTAGTTTTTCTATTTTCTTTTGTGTTGATGCCTTCGTGGCCCTTCTGGATGCCAATGCTTGCTAGTATGCAGATGAGAAGAATTGAAATCAAGATACAAAATATGAGAAGATAAGAATCCTAAGCAAGGAAAGAAATCAAACAAAAATAAAGGGAATGAATTGGGACTGGTCCTCTTACCTGCTCCACAACTATGTCCATGTAGGAAAACTCACTAGCCTCGTGTTCGTTCACAGATAATCCTCTCCTTCTTGGCTCCTGACAGGGTTGTTGCTCATCGCTATTAGTCCGGATCTGTTCAAACCAATCCTTCCTTTCTTATACATGAAGCCATTTGACGTCTTCATCCTTCTCCGGGGATCTAATAATAGTCTTTCTTGAATCAATAAGATGGATAATTCACACCCTTTCTATCTGTAGAAGCAAAATTCTTTGAAGATTTTTGAAACTTCAATTTTATCTGTGACCTTTATCTTACAAGCTAGTCTACCTACAATCCAGATTCCTCTTCTAAAGTCAAAATGTTTTCTGCTTTCATTTATGGTATTTCCTCATGCAACCTACACCACCGTTGTAACCCCTGCAAATGCCGATTTAGAAGCAGCGAGTTCACAATACAAAAGGAATAGATAGTTGATCTTCTCCGCCTGAAATTGCACATAGATATGTGTCAAAAGCTCCATTGACTCCTGCAAGTAACCATTAACAGACTGACAAGGAGTCAATTGAAGTTACAAGAAGGAACTTGAAAATTTGCTACAGCGCTTTTTTGACATACAGGTGGTCACAGGTTCGAGACATGCAGCCAATGTACTTAAATAATTTCCTCCCATTCGACGAGGGGAGCAAATTATCCACCATCTTCCACTTCCTATTACCGCTATTCAGGAATCTTGTGGGTATTTCTCCAAGGAATCTAATAGGATTTTTGCGTTGGGGCGTGAATGACTCACCCCTTAGGTGATATCCTAAGTTGAGCTGAATTGTTAACTGTTAGATTACTTGCAACTACTATTTAGATTGCTATAATTTATTAGTTGAAATGTTATTTGCTTTGATCTAGTGGTTGCATCAGTATTTGTCACTTTTTATCATTTTAGGAGTGCATTTTCTTTACATCTAGAACTTGAATTTTGAATATTTTGTTTTCACTTAGCGCATATATTTAGTTTATTTGACTTTAGGGTTCTCCACTGCATCTGCTTATTTACTTGATTTTTTGCACTTGAGTCATCAAAACCAGTCAACATTATAGGGATTGCCTTTTAGACCAGCTACACATTCATCATAATGGTCATATGTCAATTTAGGATTACATAGCCATATTTAAGGATTTAGCCCATCATAGTGACGTGAGAGAACACCATTCTGAGATTATAACTAGGTTATTTAGAGTTTACGGCCTAAAATAAAATGTGCTATGATTACTGGTCTCTATGACTTAAATATTGTTGAAGAGGCCTTTGATGTTACATTAAAGTTAGACTTGACTTTCAGAACGCTAGTCAATGCCAATGCCCGATGTTTTAAGTGTGAGGGATATGAACATTATGATTATCAATGTCCTCGGAGAGTCAACATGTTAGAAGTTAGAACTATGCCTACTGATGAAGTTGACGACTCGAAAGTTGTCGAGGATGTCCAAGTTCCTCTAAGACTGTTAATATAATTAAAAACATAGCAGTTGATTCTGACACACCGATTATTGATGAAATCCATATGTCTTCTGATAGTGTCAGTGATGACGTGGATGAAATAGTTGAGCCTAATACACCACTGTGCTTAGTCGAGTCTCCTTATACTGAATATAGTTTTATAGTTTTTCCTATCGATTCATCTTTTAAGGAGTCACCTGAATTTCTTATCAAGGTCCAGCAGATGATTTCTAATGCTTCTTTCTTGGGTGTTTGAAGTTTGTGTCGAAGTCCCGTGTACCTCCATCGTTAGATGTGTGTCCTTCTAGGTATGTCATATCTCTTATTCTCCCATCATTAGGAGTTATACCTAGAATACCTACTGCTTTGCATTTGCCTATTGCACATAATGAATGATATCACTAAGTCGATAGCAATTTTCAATGACACCAACAAATTTGTTGTATACCAATATAGTATTTTGTAGGAATTTATATTTGATAATAAGGTGATGGTTACGAGTCACCTTGAGCCCGCGAGAAAGTTGCACGCTTAGTGTAAAAATTTTAATAGAGCTCTGAAGAGGATTGCTTCCATTGCTTACGAGTTAGATAGCCCGTAAGATCCTGGTATCAGTTCCATCTTTGACAGGGATGATGTGCCTTGCTCCACTCTCGGTGTCTTGATCGAGATGTCATCTTTCACAGCTGACCCATCATGGAGACCAGCTTCTCCTTCGCCACCATGATCTCAACGTGATGTACTTATGTTGCTGTCACGACCACTACCTTGGCCCGACTGAGACACTTCGTGAGGACTTTCCTTCGACAGGGTCGAGTTTCTCCCATCCCGGAGGAAATGATGAGGACATCACACCAGTTGTCAGTTGTCTTTTTATATCTTAGTTTATTTTGAGATGTCATGTTTTCTCTATTTGACTTTGAGTATCATATCGGTTATATCCGAGAGAAGAGACTCTTATAAAGCTTATAAAAGGCCTCCTGGACTTCTTTATGAGGGGATAATGAATAATTAAATTTTTTTCAGTTAAATTCTCTTGAGAGTGCTCTTGAGTTTTGGGTGCAAAGCCGATGGTGTAAGGAGTGCGAAGCTCGCGTAAGGGGTGCGAAGCCCAAATCTATCCCCTTTTTTCTAAACCCTAATCCTTCTTTTCTAGTTCTTCAACTCAAAACCTTAGTTTTATTTTCTTTAGTTTGAAGGTGATTGTGATCCTATATCGTGTTACATCATCCGTTGTCTGCGAAGATCGATCGACGGTGAAGGATTAAGGTTAATGGCAAACAGTGAAGTTCGATCGATCAGCAAACTACGAACTGCGAAGATCGAACGATGAAGATCGAATGACGAACTATGAACTGCGATAAGACTGCGGCGAACGGCAAAATTCAAATAATCAGCGACAAACTCTTTCATCTTCTCTCTCTCCCCTCCCCCGATCGACATCAGCCATCAGGTATTTTTTTTCTATTCTTTTTCTAATTGTAATTTCTCTTATAATTGAGTTAAAATCATTAATCACTTTTTTTGCTTTATTTAGTTGAAATCGGACCCATCTGACAAACTTTCTGTCATCGACTCTCTCTGACTGACCGACGTCTGGTAAAAAAATTTAATTTTTGATTTCTTTTTTATCTTCAATTTCTTTCATCTTCTCTCTTTCCGACTGAGATCAACTCTCTTTGTCTCTCATTTTCTCTCTTCAATTCTTTCAATTTTCACTTTCTCATCTTCTCTCTCTTTCTGAATGAAATCAGCTCTCTCTCTCTCTCTCATCGACTCTCTCTGACCAATAGCAAGTTTTTATTTCAATTTGATAAATTTAGCTAGATTAAATGATATTATTCTTCTTAAATTTCTCTATTTAGCTGATTAAATGATGTTTTTCCTAATTTTCTCTCTGACCGATACATAATTTATCTTGATTAAATGATGTTATTATGCTTGTGTTAGATTTTGGCTTCATTTTTCTTTATTTAGCGTGTCAATAAAATTCAAAAATTTTCAAATTAAAATGAAAAAACACACTACTATGTAGTCATAATTTGATTATTTGTGTTCATGGCACATGCAAGTTGATTGCGTCTGATGGAGACTTTTTTTTAAATTTCTCATGGTACTATCGACTAAAATTTTCATGTGATGTTTGATATGCATTTTTATGTTTTTTGAAACTTTATAGCATTTATATTTGCATGTATGTATTATATTATTATTATATATTAAAATATTAATAAAACGTGTAATCTATTTAATCATTGTTTATCCATTTAACTGTTATGCGCTCCCGAGCCACGCGAGTAATGAAACCGCTTTTTAGAGCATTGCACACCTCAGTCCCGTGGCAGCCAAGGATCGTCTATCTTACGGATATCTGATTCTCCTCTTTCATAGAAAATCATGTCCTTTAAGTTTCTGAAAAAGTTCGTGATACCGACTTCGAGTGCTACACTGGAGTGCCCAATCCCGTCCAGCACCTCCAAGCCTACCAGGTGAGATGACACTCCACTCTCATGACAACCTCCTCATGTGCCAGGTCAGCTTCAAGGGATTAGCTTTGGACTTGGTTCCACTCCCTCCCGTCATGATCTCTCTGAAACTTCGAGGAGGTTAGTGATGGCTTCTTCAACCAATATGCATCGTAGTAAAAGTTTAAGAAGAACAACCACCTCCTCACCATCAAGATGAAGTCAGGGGAGAGCCTCAAGCGTTACATCAGTTATTTTCAGAGCCAAATGGTGATGGTTTATAATTGTAGCGATGATATTGTGTGGCTACGTTCATTGCTGGACTGTAGATCGAACATTCCTTTTTTAAGCACTTGGTGAAGCACGACATCACCAACATGAAGGATAACTTATCTCGAGCTCAGAAGTATATACAACTAGAAGAGGCGACACAGGGCTCGACAATCAGGCCTCCCAAGCAAGAGAGTGAGGGAGAGAAGACAAAACTGCAGTCTGGTCCAAAGAAGACTCTGAATCGGGGGCAGGACGTCTTCAAGAAGCGATCTCAGTTAAGTTCCTCCCGAAACCCCGCTGAGGCCTACGAAGTTGATACTGGTCTCACTTTGTTCAAACTTTCATTGATCGGATATTCAGTATGATCCAGGACCAACCCTAGTTTGAGGTGTCCGAGACCTCTTCCGCCAAGGGTCCCAGAGCTGGAGACTATACGCCTTTCATGATGGGATGGGCCACCGAATGGTTGATTGTCAGCACCTCTAAAAGTCAGGAGCTCGTCAACTGGGTACCTCAAAGAGTTCACCTTGAACCCCGAAGAGCCTTCGGAGGCCAGGGTGCAGAAAAATCTCAGAGTTGTGCTCTCACCAGTTACCGGGAGGTCGACGCCATCTTCGACGCTGCCCCTTGAAGGGATGACCTCAAGGGAGAGGTCCATCTACATCAACGAAGCCCATAGGACCAATTACTCGATGGTCCTGACTGGTCCCCCTCCAACTCCGAGTAAGCCAATTGTGTTCTCGGAGACAAATGCTCATGCGGTCCACTTCCCGCACAATGACCCCCTGATCATCACCAAACACATCGGCAACTGCCAAGTGTCCAGGATCTTAGTCGATGGTAGAAGTAGCGTCACTATCTTGTATGAAAATGCTCTGGATGGAATGGAGGACACTCTGGAGATAGCTCGGGCCATGATCAACCCACAAACCCAGTCCAATCTGTATGGGTTTAACAGGAATGAGACTCGATCTCCCGACATGATCTCGTTTCTTGTTCGCGCCGACCCATAGAACGTCATCACGAAGCTCTTCATAATCGACGTGGATTCCCCGCACAATGCAATCCTCAGTCGCCATTGGCTCTATATGATGAGGGCGGTCATATCCAGCTACCACCAGCTCCTGCGATATTCTATCCCAACGGGAACCGCAGACATAAGAGAGAACAAGCCATGGCCGGGAGAATTGCTGCCATCGCTTGGAAGAAATCCGGGTGGGTGGCAAAAAATGCAAGGATGGCCTCCAACCAAGACCAACCCCAAGGAAGATGAAGTAGGTCGCCGCTCAATAGCACTTACAGAGCTGTGGAAACCAAAAAGACCAACTCCTCTGATGAGTTGAGACTCCGGACAGTCGATCAGAAGAAGACATAGAGTGATAAATGTGTACCTGTTACACCCATAGCGAGCCCTCGGATCAGGGAAAATCTTCCAGTAGATGATAAGGTACAGTTTAAAGATTTTTTATCTAATAATCTAGATGTGTTCGCCTGGGCTCTCACAGATATGCCAGGAGAGACCCCATCCATCATCTGTCATTGATCTTTATCTTAGAACAAATCTGAACTTTCTTGTTATCTTCTTCATCTTGATGCCTCCGTCGAACTCCATTGACTTGACATCTTCTTCTTCATTTAGAGCACTCAATCTTGAACAAACAACATCAGTGACAAAATTAATATGCTTGATACTAATTGTTGCGTGCATAACCCGAGATACCATACTTACTATGATACCAATAGTTAGGAAATACGGAGATTCCACCGACGACCTCAAGCACGCCATGAAATCGATTACCTCGAACATATAAGGTGAATATTAAAAGATATAAGAAGAAGAATACACAATTTAACGTAGTTCAGCCCAAGCTTGGCCACGTCCACGGGGCGAGAACTTGAGAGAGCTTTATTAATAAGCTTGATACAAAAAAAATCTAACCTTCCTCTTGATGACACAAGAGTATTCACCTTCCTCTTGAATTTATGCCTAAATTACAAGAGTATACCTTCTTTCCATGCACCTTCACCTTGCTCCTCTCTCTTAACTTTTTAAGGTCTTCTTAACTTTTTAGGGCCTTACATTGTTGTTCACCGCAACTTTCTTCTGCTCTTCTGCTCTAACTAAATCCTAGATTACAACTCTTTTATTTATAAGTTTTTACAATACAACTCCTATTTGAACTATGAGATAATCTTGGTCATTGGATACTTGAAGAATCTGATCAATCTTATTAGGAGTTGATTTTCTTAATCTCGAAGGATTCTAGACCCTTTAATATTCAAAAACAAATTTTTATTGAATAGGAATTAAATCTTATTCATACTCCTCTTGAAAAGAAAAACTCGCAATCGTCTGAAAAGGAAACTGCTTCACCTGATTTGCTTCTTCTGCTTCAAGCCATCATCTTCTCTAACTCAATTGGATTTTTAGACCATCATCTCCTCTTGACAACAAGGCAAAATCCTAACCAGAGTTAGCCGTAAGCGGAGCCTTAATTTGAGAAGACAGAAGAATCCACAAATCCGTATACTACGTCAGCAAGTCTCTGCTTAGCGCTAAAACCAGATACCAAAAGATGAAGAAGATCATCCTAACCCTCTTTGTCGTCTCAAGGAAGCTGAAGCATTACTTCGAGTCTTTTCAGATCATCGTGCTGACGGAGCACCCTCTAAAGAGCATTATGGAGAATCCGCATGCAACTGGGCGGATAATAAAATAGGCAACAAAGCTGAAACCTTATGGCGTCAAGTACGAGCCAAGGACGACAATCAAGGAACAGGTCCTGGCCGACTTCAACGCCAAGTTCACTATGGGACCTCCGCTCCAGGTAACTTCCTAGACGGATGGATCCTCAATGTGATGGAGCCTCGAACATCAAAGGCTCCGGAATCGGATCATCCTCATGCCTCCAAAAGGAACGATAATCGAGTAGTCCTTCACCTTGGGCTTCCCTATTAACAACAACGAGGCTGATTATGAAGTTGCCATCGCCAGTCTCAGAATGGCTGCAACTCTCAGAGTCACTGGGCTCGAGGTCTGTTGTGACACACTACTCGTAGTAAGTCGGTCAAAGGGGAATACACTGCCAAGGACGAGCGAATGACAACATGCTACAGCTCGTCCATGGTTTTGAGATCGAAGTTTCTCCAATGTGATTTCAGGCACATCTCTGGTCAGAGAATAATCATGTTGATTCTCTCGCCAACCATGGTCTACTGTTGAGCATTAGTTCAGAGAATGATTCCGTCGAACATATTGTGGAGACCAACATTCAATAATCTGGACGCGAGGCGTTTCGCCTGGACACCTCCCCGGGATAGAGGGACCCCATCATCACTTATTTGAAAGATGGAATATTGCCCGATGATAGAGCTGAAGCACAGAAGTTCCAACAGCTAGCCATCAGATACATAGAGGTATATCCTGCATAAGAAGTCCTACTTGAAGCTCCACTTCGACCCTGCCCAAGGTGTATTGAACTAGATGAAGCGAAGAAGGTAATGCAGGAGATCCATGATAGCGACCGTGGGAACCATGCAAGCGATTGCTCCCTCTCCCATAGGGCCACCAATCAGGGATATTACTAACATAAGATATTTCATGACGTCAAGAAGTATGTGAAGAAGTGTCCTCAGTGTTAAAGTTTCGCTCTGTCCTCAAGCAGGCCAAGCGAAGACCTCCACACACTCCGGAGTTTGCCCTTCATGTAATGGGGACTGTATGTGGTGGGCCCTCTTCCTCGAGCACAGTCTCGTTCCGATTCCTACTGGCTGCCACTAACTACTTCACCATATGGATCGAAGTTGTTTCTCTCCCTGAAGTTACTGGGCAACAAGTAATCGAGTTCTTGTGGCAGAACATCATGTCGCTTCGGCCTCCCACATACCATCATTTTTGATAACGGGACGAAGTTCACCAGCAAAGAGATAGCCACTTTCTGTGCCAAATATAAGATTGTCTACCGGTTCTCTACGCCATATTACCCACGAGACAACAGACAAGCCGAGACCAATAATCATACTATACTCAACAATATGTGCAAAAGCCTCGATATGGCTAAAGAAAAGTGGGTCAAACAGCTTTCAAGAGTGCTCTGGGCATATCAGACCACCAAACACGTCCCTATGGGAAATACTCTATTTTTCATAGCTTAAGGGACAGAAGCCATAATCTCAGTTGACGTCTGCATGCCAACACTGCACATAGAAAGAGTCAATTGGGACCAAAACATCACCCAACTCTGGCTAGCGCAAGATCTCTCTGAGGAGAGGCGACGGCAGACCTTGATCTTAATCGCAGCCTACCAACAGCAAATCACGGTAGCATATCACAAGGTAAAGCCTCGAGAGTTTCAAATAAGAGATATGGTCTAAAATACGTCATCTGAATCACCTAGGAGAGGAATGCGAAAAAGCTTAAGGCCAACAAAGGACCTTACATTATAGTCGCCAAAGGAGGAAAAGACCTTGCACCTTAGCAACCCCAGATAGAGAAGTACTCGACAAACAGTTTCCTTTCATCTAAAACGGTACTACGTATAATCTTAAATTTATTTAATGAAAAAATCACTGTTTGGTATCATTCTCTCTCCAAGCATTCCCCACGTCTGAGTCTGAAATGCAACTATCCAACAACCTATAGCGGGTCTTCACCCTGACAGTTAAGCCTACACGAAATCTCTTAAAAGACGAAAGTGCTCATGACTATCACTCTACAACCTATAGCGGGTTTTCATCCTGACTGCTAAGACCTATACGGAGGCTCTCTTGAAAGACGTAAGCGCTCCTGACAGTCACTCTAAAGCCTATATCAGGTCTTCACCCTGACGGCTAAGACCACCATGAAGCCGCTCCTGAAAGATAGAAGCGCTCCAACGGCCACTCTACATCCTATAGCGGGTCTTTACCTTAATGGCTAAGGCCTTACGAAGGCTCTCCTGAAAAAAAAAGTATTCCTGACTGTCATTTACAACCTATAAGGGGTCTTCGCCTTGACGGCTAAGACCTATACGAAGGCTCTCCTGAAAGACGAAAGTGCTCCTTATGGTCACTCTAAAGCCTATATCGAGTTTTTACCTTGATGATTAAGATCTATACAGAGGCTGTCCTGAAAGATGAAAGTTTTCCTTATGGTCACTCTAAAGCCTATATCGGGTTTTCACCCTGACGACTAAGACTTACACGGATTCACTCCTGAAAGAAGAAAGCACTTTTGACATTCACTCTACATCCTATATCAGGTTAACAGCTAAGACCTATACGGGGGCTCCTCTGAAAAATAGAAGCGCTCTTGACGGTCACTCTACAGTCTATAGCGGGTAATCACCCTGATGGCTAAGACCTATATGGTCTGAAAGACAGAAGCGCTCATGATGGTTACTATAAAGCTTATATTGGATCTTTATCCTGACAGCTAAGACCTACATGGAGCTACTCCTGAAAGACGAAAGCGCTCCTGACAATCACACTATAGCCTATAGCGGGTCTTCACCCTGATGACTAAGACCTATACGGAATCACTTGAAAGACGGAAGCGCTCCTGACGGTCACCATACATCCTATAGAGGATCTTCACCCTGACGGCCAAGAACTGTGTGAATGCTCTCCTGAAAGACAGAGACACCCAATTACACTCGCCGGACTTTAGATCCTGATCTTTCTATGATTGTTTGATCTGTTTCAATAGTCTTTGACAGGAAGCTCCCTGTGGAATCACTCGAGACTAGTGTACGCTCGATTCGATCGTTTCTATTGGGAGGTGATTTACAAGGTTCATCGACCAAAAAAAGAAGAGTAATAGAGCTCGATTCTGTCATCATATACATTATCAGAGTACAAATTACAAAAGAGTGGAGCACGAGACATCGAAGGGGTTATATCTAGCTATATCTCCACTGCTCTATTTCTCGCTCCAACCGGCGAACCTGACGCAACAAACTATCATCTGCATGCTGCACCTCATCCAGTCGAGAGCGAGAGAAATTAACACCATTCTGCTTGCTTGAAACCGCCTGATTTAGGCGATGATTCTCGGCAAAAACCTTTTTTAACTCTTTTGTCATCTGTTGAAGGGAAGCCCTTAAATTATTCACATGTTGCTGGCGCTCCAATACCCTCTGGGCCGATCAATTCCACCTTTCAATGAGATGCCTCTCTTTCTCCTTGCTATGAGCTGACTCACGCTCCAGCTGTAAGATAAAGCCATTGTATAATTCAATTTCGGTCTTCAAAGAAAGTTCGGACAAAGGCGCCCTTCTAACATTACTTCCTGCTTCTCGCGAAAGAATTGCAATAAAGACCTAGGTTCCGAACTAAGGTTCAAATAGGATCCTAATTAGGGAGCATCAAAATTGTCTTGGATGAGAGAGCCAGTGCTGAGATGCTCTTCCCTGCATAAGAGGAACTGCTTCCTGAATAGCCTGAGCCATTCAAATGATCCACCAAACTGATGCAATGAGTCAAGGTCAAGTTTGGGTCTTGAGGAACTTCCGAATCAACACCCACAAGAACATTGGGCTACAATCATCAACAACAAATTGGTAAAAAAGGATACATTCAGAAGAACAGAGGCCACAAAATATTTTATTCAGTAATCAAACAAGTACAAGAACATGAATACAACTTTTAATCTTACTCTTCACCCACAGTGAAATCACGAGAAGCCTCACATGAAAGCTTGGCACGAGCTCCCATCTTGTCCAGCTTCCTGTTCGGCTCCTGAGGTCGAGGTAGCGGCGGCATCAGTTCCGGCGGAGGATACCCGGCGCTGCACTTTTAAATTTTCTCCAAGATAGCCTCCTCTCCTTCCTCGACCTCTAGATCACTTGCCTCTTCGCCCTGAGCATCTTCTTCCTTTTCGGTCGTCACATTTGCATCTTCATGTTCTTCATCCTCTCGTCTTCAGAAGGATCTTTCTCCTCCAGGGGATACATGAAATTTCTACCCTAGTCATGTCTCTATATCCCTGCAGATACTTAACCTTCTTGAAAAAATTAACGTGGTCCTGTAGCCTCTGTCGGGTCCTTGCGGCTCACTATGTTTCCTTATCCAAAAATCTGAAGGTGACAGATCTTGCAATCAAAATTTTTTCTCTATTTTAGTCGGAGAATACATCATCGACCATTCTACGTAAGGGTGCGAAACGGGTTGGGTTTGGCCCGGCCTTGTCCTGACGGATCAAGGACTAGGCCAGCCCAAGCTCGAACCCACCTGCAAATAACGGGCAGCTGGGCCCCCTTTGAGGGACTTGGGCACGGCGCACTAACCGGGCCGGCCCGATCAAATTTATTTTTAAAAAAATCAAAAAATTGATTTTAAAGTATATTTTAAAAAATTGTTTAAAATTCAAAAAATACTAAAATTTTGACAAAATTGCTACAAGTAATAAAATGTAAATGTAAATTTTTTATTAACAATCCAATATTTGGATAAATTGATACAATACAAATGAAGGATATAGATTAAAAATAAAGTATAAATTAATACAAATACAAATGAAGCATATAGATTAAAAAAGAAGTATAAATTGACACAAATACAAATAAAGCATATAGATTAAAAAAGAAGTATAAATTGAGACAAGTACAATATAAATGAAGTATATAGATCATCATTCATATTCTGAGAGTCTTTAATGATTTCTTCTACTGATTTATTTTAACTTTCGTCTACATGTCCAGTCAATCCTTCTCACAAATGTTCATCTTGATAGCTTCTGACAACAGGCAATTTTTCGTATCAATCAACACTCATCCAACTGTGCTAAAAGCAGACTCTGAAGCTACTGTGCAGGCAGAAAGAGTTAGTAAATTGCGCGTCATGATGGAAAGCACAGGATGTTTTGATTCCTGTGATTTTCACAAGATCAAAATATTAAAATTTTTTAATCTTGAGTCTACTAGCATGAGTCGAATAATAATAAAGCTCATTCAATATGTCTGAGCTTCTTGTTTTTTTAATGCAGATAATAAATTATATAATAAAAAACTTCTAGGCCTAAATGAAGACGTAGGATGGGATAATTGTTTATTTTCAAATCAAGTTTCATAAAAATCATAAAAAATATTTATAGAATTCTCAATATCTTTTCATATTAGGGAAGAATCAAAATAACCCATTTTTTCATAAAAATTTTCAAGTAAATATTTACATCTTTTAAATTTAGTTCGAGGATCCATAATAGTAGCAAAATAAAATATAGTAGAAAAATCTATAAAATACTTATTGAATTTTTCTTCCATGAGAGTAATAATATCTTGAAGCAAAAAATCATTTCGATGTGTATAAAAATATTTCAGTAATTTCAGTTAACTCATAAAATATTGAATTAGTTGTGGGCTAATAAACCTCAAAAATAATCTTGTTACTCTTTTAACTTTTTAGAAATTCACAAATTACATCACAAATTTTTGTTCCTCCTCGAAAATATCTTGAACTGGTTATTCTGTGAAAATAAACATATCTATTGCTTTCTCATAAGAAATAATTTTTCTTAGTATATTATATGTGAGTTCCAATGAGTTCTTATGTCCTGAGAAAAACTTTTAATTTGTAAGCCTTAGCCGAAACAAATTTACTTAAAGTATTGCCTCCTTCGACCACTACTTCTAATAAATAAAATAGTACTTCTTTACTTTTGAATATAAGTATCTAAACATTTTAAGCTATCTTATACACACAAGTTAATCATGTGAAATACACACATTGAATATAAAAAAGTTTTTCCTTCAAAAATTAGTTTAAAATATTTTTTTAAAAAGCTTGGTTGAAGCAATATTATTGCTACATTATCAACTGAAATAGATAAAATTTATATTCAAGTCTAAAATCTCTAACAACTTTCATAATAGTCTGACTAAGATTAGAAGTATTATGAGGAAAATTTTTTTTAAATCAATAATCTTTTATTTAAAAGCCAATTAGAATAATAAAATATGCAGTAACAACTATGTACTGAAGTTAGAGCTTCCCAATTATCAGAAGTAAGTGCAACTCGTTGTGATATAAAAGAAAAAATTGCAAGTAAAAATTATTTTCTTTCTTCAATAACCTTGAACATTTTCATTCTAATAGTATCTTTACAGAACGGATCATATTCAGGATTATGAGTAGTTCTAATAAAATTTGTGAATGCTTCATTTTTAATAAAATTAAAAAGTTGTTCAGCCTATATAAGATATTTAGCTGAATTAGTTTTAACTTTAATGATTATAATTAAAAGTGTTAGTGTGCCACCTAAAGTAAAAACTTGTGTTTGTCGTGATTGATTCTGAGGGTGTTTTGTCCTAATGTGCCTAATTAGTGCGCCAGTTCCATTATTTTTTGAAAAAAAACATAAGAAACATCGGGACAAAACTGCATAAAACTCTTTTAGTTCTATTAATAGTTTTTTTTAAAAAATTTCAAACCTTAGATTTTTCCTATCATGACAGTTGATACTTTGACAGTGAAAGTAGAAGGTAAATTAGCAGGTTTAGAAGAAGCAATAAATTTTGTGAAGGGTATTTCTGATTGATTGAATGAAAAAATTAGAGTGTCGGGTAAAGACAAATGCAAATCATCCATTCTTGACTAGTCAAATCTAAATTGCCATAATAACTAAAAAAAGGATTTTACAGTCTGCTGATGAAGAGTATGCATTTATTTTTTACTAGTAAAATGATAAACTAAATTTGATAATAATATAAATACCAGAATGTGAAAGAGAGCTTGAGAACTAGAGAGTAAAAATTTGTAAAGATATTTTAGAGATATTTTACAAATATCCCCAACGGCTATATTACTGGGCTAATATAGTCATTGTGGGTCTTTTGCAAAATACCCCCATAAGCCCCCAACGATTAAAAAAATAGTCGTTGGGCGGGTTGTTCCAGCCCGAGTTTGGCCCAGACCAGGCCGGGGTTCGACGCAGGCCCGGCCTGTGTGCAACCCGGGCAGTGGGCTAGCAAATTCGCGCTCGGGTACGCCCGTACATCGGGGCAGGCTCGGGTCGGGTCTAGGCCGGGTGACCGGGCCAGGCCCATGTCAACCCGGGTTAGGTCCATGCAGGTTGGCGGGTTAGCACGGCCAGTTTTGAACCCCTAATTCTATGGGCCATCTCCTCTTCCTCGCGAGCACGCCAGATAGATGACTCTACTCCCTCCGTTTATCTGACAAGACCCTATTATTCTAGAGGGCAGTTTGAAGGGCGGAGTTAGAGTCTCTTAGCTTCGCCCGATTGGACTCGAGATCAGTGTCTTTCCTCTCGATTCCCCTCGAGTCCAAGACAAATTCGGAGTTCTTCGCAAGTTCCATCTGAAGCCGATCTAGCTCAGCTTTATGAATCTTCAAGGGACATAGCTGGGTGAGCTCCTCGTCCCTCGCCCACTGCTCGACAAATGACTTGCTGATCCTCTCTTCCAAACCAGCAATGGCCCAGGTCTTTCTTCAGAGCAGCATGCTGACTACTCAGGAATGCGAAGGTGTGTACGACATGCCCTGCAGGAAATGAATCCAGTGAGAAATGATGCAACCTATGTATAGCCAAAATACACTAATTGTACATCCATCATCGACTGCTTCATCTTCCTCTTCTACTCTGCCAGAGGCAATTTCTCAAACTTTCCAACTCCATGTAAAAGTTCTCTCGTCTAGAACGAGTACGCCCTTATTCCTCTTCAGGAGCAACCCTGACTTAGAAGCTGAGACCTGAGCACTCTTGCCCACTCTCGAGAACGTAGGCCCCTCCACTATGGGCCTAGTAGCCTCTTCAACAACTTGCAATGTGCCCTCATGAAGGTTTTCATCCCCTATAGTCGACTCCAAACAATTCACGATCAGAGCCGGATCCTCAAGTGGAAGTATCGCGAGAGATCCCTTGCAGAGATGATGGCAAAGTGACATGAGAGGGTTCAGATGAACCACAATCAATTTGGGCCAGAAAGAGACCAGTCAGAGGCTCCCGTGTCTGCACCGGCACATGAGGGACGTCACCATCCCTGCGCCCTCGCTGAGCACTAGGAGACGCCTTCGTGGAACCGGACCCCTTCTTCAAAAGAGGAACCTTCTTCTTCATCAATAGCTCCCTTGGAATTCCTCCATGTCGGACCATAAGACATGTCATCAGATCCCTGCGGATTACAAGTATGAATGAAGAAAGGATGCAGATGTCAGAAACAGAATCGACGCTTACCTCCTGAGATTCCTGCACCGTGAGGGCCGACTCCGATCTTTTCCACTTCGATGGCTGACCCGAGAATGCGATCCATCCATTTTCATCCTTTCATCAGAGATACCTCGATGAGAAGCCGCTCCTCCTCTTCCTTAAGCAGAACCTCATCATCAACAGACTTTCCTTAGCAGTGTCGGAGTCGACCCAACTGGACCCTCTATGAAGGGTTTATCCTTCGAGGGCAGCCAGAGGCACAACGAGCTATTCGGGCACAACAACCAATTCCAGTTGCGCTTGTCGCGATCAATCTCATACAACTTCTCGGCTCGCCTTTTAGATTCCATCGAGATCAAATCGCTCCCCTGAGGAACTGGCCCGAACCCTAAGCCTTTGGGACGCTCCCCTTATTATGATGTCGACGTCTTTCCGGGGACCGGACATGAAAACGACAGTTTGTCCATCCATCATGCTATCTAGGATGTTGACATCAACCTCAGGTGGCTTCTCCTCGGAAAGAAGGATAAGCCCCGGATCGAGTCTTTCGAGTCACATGGCAGGTGATGATGTCTGCGAGCTGTACGAATGAGAGGCAAAATCCATGCAAAGAGCCTTTGGCGTCCGCCATGCACCAGGCGTCAACTGAGTAGGAGTGAACCTGTAATATCCAAAACACGGTGGACAAGAACAGAAAGGGGAAGATGGACCCCGAATGCCAACACCTGGGGATGGAGGTATACTCCTCCAGGGATATAATCCCAGAAGTTCACATTTGGATCACACCACACCACAATGATGCCATGGGGCAGAGGATCACGATGATTCTCCAAATAGTAATCTACATCTTTTTGATTATGAAGGATGGTCGACCAAGGATCGAAATCCATCACCTCCCTTCCTCTGAATTGGAGCCTCTCCTCTCAACCGCAACGGACTTCTTCTGACTGGCCATTTCTCAGATCAAATTAAGAGAATTGGGGAATGACAGTCTAGCTCTCGAGTTTGAAGGTGAGAAGAAGAGAAAGTTTGAGAATTTTGAAATACTACGGCTTTCAGAAGAAGCCACCCAAATTTCTCCCCCTATTTATGCATTGGAAGGGACATCATGACAATGAAAAAATCCGAGGTTCGAATCGAGGCGTTGCAGCGACTTTCAAATTCAATCGATTCGTCACCCAGATACCAAGGAACCTATCAGCGAAGCAACGACTATCCTTCCCCCAAGCACGTTGATCGAACGTGCATGATTTGATAGCTGACCATATACTCTGAGGGCAGCATTAAATGCACAAGTTGCGAAGAGATACGCCGACTGCCTTTTCTCTGCCTACAAGGTTACAAAATCGGGCCATAGCCTGAGGTTCGAAATGATTATGCTTTCCCCCTTTTTTCGATCGCAGACTCCGGAAAGGGGAAAGGGGGGGGCATCTGTAGTGGTCGATTTCAAACGCACGATTTCAACATGGGCCCAAAAGTCGTAGGCCCCGCTTCGGTCCCTAGACGGGTCTGAGTCTGACACTATCTATTTCGATTCTCTAGCTAGAGCTGTGTAATTCTCGGGGATTTCAGTAATTGGTACGGGAATTCTTTCCGGAGTACTCAAAAGATCCGATACGAAGATCCTCCGCAACTTGCTGCATCTGCGCTGCTTACAGCTGGACGACACGGTCCCTGCGATTTGCGAATCCAGAATGCTGCCAGGTCACTCCCATGCTCAAATATTTACAAACGTCCCTACATCAACACAGGTTGTTAAGGATAGTGATGGATATCTTGCATGGCTATCCAACCAATTAAGCGGCGCGATCTAGGCGATTGTGCAAAAACTCTATAACATGTGAATCATGCAGTTATAGAAATCCAAAAATTCGCATCCTAATGACACCTCAGACGGCTATAAATACACCCATTCACCAAGAAAGAGGTTCGCTTCTGATCACATCTGAGAACACATTTTATATAGTATTTTTTCCTCCTTCAACAAAAGATACTTATTCTCTAGCCGAGGGTCTTCGGTCGGCACCACACCAAGGCTCTTGACTTGAAGGTGTCATGTGTTTTGGCAGGATTAACCGGGGAGCGTCCATCTGTCTGTGACGAAAAACCCCCACCACAATATTCATATGCTGATTCCATATGAAAGTAACTACTTTCACAGGTCTAATGCTCGGTGGTTGCTAGGTAGGGCTAACAAAAGTTCATAACAAATTGCTTATTTCATCGGTTTTGGGTCTAAAACCTATTGAGATCTTTGAGAAGAAGATGAACTGTGACATATCATTATAATCAGCAATAGGGATGTGTATGGAGTCAATATGAAATTGTAACTAACATATGAGATTACGTGGATGTTTCCAAGTGCTCTAGAAATAAAACTATTAGTTTTCTGGGCTTTCATAAACTTTACACGGGTTTGAAACTTGTTTACTGCAAATTCATGTCTAAATAGGCTTCAATGATCAGGACAAGATTCAATCACTGAAACCTTCACATGTTAATGTAGTCTTACTACCTCACTCTCCAGTGATCCAAAGTTATCCACCTGATAATTGGTATTCAAGACAGAAAATGTTTCATTGCCTTGTCGATCAGCGAAAAGAACATATCATATATGAAATACTGTTTATAAAAAAGGCACGCAGATTGCTATCAATATATAGATAAATTAAAGGGAAATGGTTCTTCGTAGAAATTGCACCTGTTGACACGGAGCTTATCAATTCTGAACGCGCAGAGTGCCTGAAGTTCAAATCAGTCAGCAGTAGGTTAAAGCATTGGCTAGCTTCTGAGTCACTGAGGCAAATGAGCAAACAGCTGGCGGGCAAAGTAACGATACCCACGACACAAAAGCAGAAACAGGAGGAGGAGTACCTAACCCAGGATCAATACAATACATTCGACTGACGAGGGGCGACGACGACAACGAAATTCATCTTGTAATTGTATAATGTCCAAAATTTAGGTGGAGATGCAGATGCTGGGCTACACTTTGTAAAGCTTTTCTTTGATCGAAACCAGGCCACATAGGGCAGGCCATGGCCAACATGAATGTCTGGGCCTTTGAAGTCCCTCGTGAAGAAAAGGGCCCCTGATTTTTGGACGAGATCCCTCACTGCTCCCAGGCCAGAATGGAGAATGGGTGCCGAGGGTTAAAGCTATATACCCACAAGCAAGCATGTGGCCACGAAAGCTGTATCCACTTTCAGATGTCCCGCCACTCAAATAACTAGTGGTGAGCTCGAGTCTTGCATATGGGCCCTTGGCCTGCTTTTCAACAGGGCCAAGGCCTTTTGACCCGAGGAACTTGGACAGAGCCGCGCCCGAGTCCAATAGCCGTGCCACCTCAGGGATAGAGATCAAACAAGGGCAATCTCACACGCACCCATTTTGTCCGGGGCAATACGGTGGGGGCACACAAATTCTTACAAAAATATTCTCAACGCTGCCCGATTACGAGCTCAGTCACGAAAAGCTCGAGTTCAAGCTCAGGCAAATTGATTTTGGACAAAAAAAACCACCATGGTGAAAGTGCTCTAACGGGTGGGAGTATTAGCCAAAAAAAAAAAAAAGACGCCCTGTGCTTCTTTTTCCCCTCATTTTTTCTTTCTCTTTTAGAGGTTTTGTAAAGTCTAGTGGCCTACGATCTAATACTAGAAAAGAAAAAAAACAAATATGCTCTGGTGATCTAAAATTAAATCAAATAAAGGCTGAGGATTTATGGTTGAATCTAGGTGGGCTTAAATAATTGGGCCCAAAACTGGCTTACAAACCGATTAGGCCTGAAAGTGGCTTACAAGCCAATTAGGCCGAGGCATAAATTAGCCCTGACCGGAACTCTTAAGTCCATAATAAAGCCCAACCTCGGTTTTTTGCGACAGAGTTGGAGTCAGGGCCCGGGTCAGGGTTTTAAGATCGGGTGTCAGGGGCCGGCCCATATTATCATCCTTACTGGGCAAACGAACTTGCCTAATTAAAATTACACTAATTTAGTTAGTATTAGAGAGTTCTAATTAAGAACCATTCCAGTTTTGCTTGACCAGACTCTCTTGGGAACGGACATTGACACCCCTAAAACGTGACGAAGGTACCTAAAAAAAATTACAAGTGTGCCGTCCAGAGCTACTCTTGCTAAAAACTCCAAAAAATCTTTTCCTTTTCTTTCTCCTCTCTTCTCCCTTCTCCGGCAAACGTCGGTGCTTCCCTCCTCCTGCGACCCCCCTACCGAAAAACACTTCTCTCCCTCCCTTTCCAGCTCCCCGCGAGCTTAGATTATAAATTACCACTTGAATTAGAGCTCAAAAATATTTTGATATTAGTGAAAATAATCTAAAAGAAAGAGATTATATATAAAAAAAAATTACCATTTCATTGTTACGCGGACGGTTTTAAAACGATATCCCTGTTAGGATATTGAAAATATGTGCTCAGTCATTATCACAACTTTAGAGTTTTAAATTTATTTATTATTTGAAGAAAAGAAAAAAAAAACTCATCAATTTTACACCATATTTGCGTGATAGGCGAAATGAAGAACCCGAACCATCACATAAAAAAGTAGTCCCGTGTTGTAGAAAATAACTCCTCTTTCACGTATAGATTACGATGAGCCTCCGCGAATTATGTTTTGATATTATTCTCGTTTTCTTGTAACAATCTTAATTAAAATGTGACTATGGTCTTTAATTCGAAATCCAACTATTTCCAAATAGAGAATAAATAGATTATAAATGACAACATGTGATTTAACACTGAAAATGTACAATTGTTTATCCAGCTTGTAGGCGGTTTGGGTTAAAGAACTGGGCGAAAGTGAGGAAATGTCATTTTCATATTTGTATGTCCATCCAAACACTAAAAAAAAAAAGAGAAAAATCTCTTTTTCTTTTCTCTTTTTTCTTTTACATAACTATTTTCTCTCACTTTCAGGATGGTACAGTTAATTTTGTGATCATGTAACTCTCAGTCGTAAAAGTTGTAACTTAAAAACGTTAAATTTATGGTTATGTAAATCTCTCTTACATTCTAGTTACAGTCTAATGTAACTTTCTAGCGTGATATCTACCGTCAAGGCCTGTCTTGCCTCTGGCAACCGCGAGTTCTGTCCCACGTTCTCCAGCGTTGCCTCAGTCATTTTGTGCATAATACACATAGTCGAGTCTCTCCAGCGTTGCCTCAGTCATTTTGCTGCTAATACACATAGTCGAGTTCTCGTGAGCCCTTTTACCTATATCCTCTTTCATTATGCAAGCGTCATCGGTGATCGCCTCTGCCTGCGTGGTCAATTCTGCCCGCATATCGTCGTCTCGTTTGTTGACATCTAGTTCTTATCGTCGACATCCTTTTTGTATGCACCGTGTCGCCCATCGTCGCTTCTGTCCTGTGTAGACGCTACACCATCTCGTGCTGATCTCAATCTCTAAGCGCAAACCTCTTATCAGTTTCACGTAGTCTTATCCAAGCACTCAGTGTTTGATCCACCGTGACGTTTGAGTGGGTGTTAAAGACATATGGTCATTATATCTGGACCCTCCTGTTAGGCATGAGTTTATTATATCTGGACCTCTTGTGTATTGGCATGTGGTTCACTTACCTGGACGCGCATAGTTTTTTTATTTTCTCCCACATGCCTATATATATTGGTGCAATTGCTTTATTAATTATATACTGGAATTTCTTCTTCTTTAAATTATCAAGTTGCACTAGAAAATTTCTGTTGTACAGGACTGTTTGGATTTTAAGGAAGTGGAGTGGATGGAAGTGAGGAAGTGAGAAGTGTCAGTTTCACTTCCGTGGTCAAACACCGAAAAAAGAATAAAAAATCCTTTTCTTTTTTCTTTTCATTTTGTGCAATCATTTACTCACTTCGAAGGTGCTACAAGTTAATTTTGTAGTCATATAAACCTCATTTATAATAAGTTGTAAATCAAAACAGTTAATTTGTGGTCATGTAAATCTTATTTGTATTCTAATTACAGTCCAAATTTTATCTTTTATAATTAATTTTATTTAATATATTTTACGATCAACTTTGAGGTCAACTTTTTCACTTCCACATTACCAACCAAAACAACGAAAAAGATATTATTTTTTTAATTACACTTCCCAAGTTACATCCAAACACTAAAAAAAAAACATAAATTCTCATTTTTTTTAAAGTAAAAAGAATCATCCTTCTAACATCCTCACTTCCACCCACTTCCGCGCATCTTCAGCAGATCACCCAGCAATATCTACCTTTAATCAGTCAGACATTTTGGATGTACAATGTTTTCTCTTTAATTGTAAACTATTTTAATACTCGTGCAGTCTTCCGAAACAAGATGGTTGCAACGTGGAAGATGTTGACTGGACAGTCTTGTTGGGGACAGGTAACTTCTTGTTTCCATTTTCAAAATTTTTTCTGCCATTTCTTTTATGAGAAGGAAGAAAAGCATCATCTAATTACATTTATATTCGCTATCTTTCAGTAGATGATGATTAGAGCTGAGAAGTACAGTTGTCTCATAAGTGTTTGGTCAAAAAGGTCTGTTGTAGGGCTGGTGTTAGGTTAGTTCTTGGCTGGTTGACCCTACCCAGTATACAAATCTGAACCAGCATTGAGCCAGGACTTTATTGATAGATATTCTGAGATAGATTGAGAGACTGGAAAATCTCACGCATGTTTGTTTCCGAAAGAGAGAGAAAAAGAGAAGAGCCGTTAAAGAGGAGAAGTTCTTACTCCTCTGCTCTTGATGTTTGATTGAGAAAAAATGAAAGAGGGAAGAGGGGGAAAAATCAAAAAAAATAAATAAATAAAAAAATCCCACCGCGTTCTCTCTCTCTCCTCTTTTCTATCTCTATCTCACTATGATCCTCAAGTTTCGCTACTTCTTCTTGCGATTTTTGAGAAGAAAAGATCATTTCCCTTTCTGTCAAAATCGAACGCTAGCTAGAGGAAGATAACTCTCTCTTCTTCCAACAAACATACAGAGAAAAAAAAAACAAAACTAAACTGGCCAATATCAGGGCCAAAACAAGGCTTGGCTGCTTTCAATTGGATTCTGTTGGGAAATTTTGGGGGAAAGCTTGAGAAAAGGGGATGGAGGGTGAGGGTGGGAGCCTTGGAGACAGAAGAGAAAGGCAGCGGATGGGAGATGGATATCTACCCCACGCCAAAAAAAAAAAAAAAAAAAAAAATAACAAGTGCACATCCATCTCTCATTTGATGGATATCTTCGAGAAGAATATGTACTGATTCTTTTGATTTAGGGGTTGTTTGGTTAGGAGTAGAAGTGAGGAAGTGGCAATAGTTTTCTTTGAAATTTGTGAATTAGTTAGTAAGTTTTTCGTTATTTAGGTGTTGTTGGAAAGTATGATTTAAAAAAATGTTATGTTATTTCTGGTGCTTGGATGGTAATGTGAAAGTTGAAAGTGAAAAAAAAGTTGACCACAAAGTTGACCGCAAAATAATATTAAAATAAAAATTACTTAAGAAAAATAAAAAATTGACTGTAATAGAATGCAAGTAAATTTACATAATCACAAAATTAACTATTTGAGCTACAATTTATTACAAAATGAAATTTACATGACCACAAAATTAACTGTAGCACCAGTGAGAAAATGGTTGTGTAAAAA